>CAUYRT010007595.1:0-32617 GCA_963574885.1 Lepilemur ruficaudatus
TTTCTGTATATATTTAGTTGTCCAATTAATTTCTTTCTATTATTAGTAGAGACGGGGTCTCGCTCTTGCTCAGGCTGGTTTTGAACTCCTGACCTTGAGCGATCCACCCGCCTTGGCCTCCCAGAGTGCTAGGATTACAGGCGTGAGCCACCACGCCCGGCCTATCGCAAATCTTTTGTCAGGTTTTAAATTGTGTTTTACTATTGAATCGTGAGTTCTTTATTCTGTGTATGAGTCCCTTATCTGATAGGAATTGCAAATATTTTCTCCCATTTTTTTCCTTAATAGTGTCTTTTGAAGCACAAAATTGTCGATTTTGAGCAGGGCATTGTGGCTTTTGCCTGTAATCCCACCTACTAGTGAGGCTGTGAGACAGGAGGATGGCTTGAGAACAGGGGTTCCAGACCAGCCTGGGCAATATAGCAAGATCCTGTCTATAAAAAATGTTTTTAATTTTTAAAAATTTTAAAAATTAGCCAGGTATAGTGGCGTGCATGTGTTGTAGTCCCAGCTACTTGGGAGGCTGAGGCAGGAGGATTGCTTGAGCCCAGGAGTTTGAGGTTACAGTGAGCTATGATTGTGCCACTGCACTCCAGCCTGGGTGACAAGACCCTGGTTTAAAAAAAAAAAAAAATTCAATTTTGATGAAGTCCAGTTTATCTGTTTTTGCTTTAGTTGCTTGTCCTTTGAATGTCATATCTAAGAAACCATTGCCTAATCCAAGGTCACAAAGATATATGCTTATTTTCTTCTAAGTTTTATAGTTTTAGCTCTTTAATTTAGGTCTTTAATCCATTTTGAGTTAATTTTTGTATATGTGAGTTAGGGTCCAACTTCATTCTGCATGTCGATATCTTCTTGCCCAGAACCATTTGTTAGAAAAGACTCCTCTGTAGTAATTACTCTTTATTTGGCACACTAAACACTTTTGTATCTGCCTCTATTAGAATGTGAAATTGGTTTGGGGTAGAATAGGTGGAGATGTCAGGAGGTTGGGAGTGTGGGGTCAGAATTGAGAGAGGTCAGACCATGGGTGTGGTGACTAAAAAAGGAACGCAGAGTTGGTCAGAATCTGTATGTAAGGAGTGGAAATAAATTAACAGGAATAATCAGAGATCAGGAGGAGAACAAAGGAATGAGAGTTTTGTTTATTTTTTTAATAGAGTCTCTCTCTGTTGCCCAGGCTAGAGTGCAGTGGCATCAGCTCCCTGCAACCTCAAACTCCTAGGCTCAAGCGATCCTTCTGCCTCAGTCTCATGAGTAGCTGGGACTACAGTTGCTCGCCACCACACCTGGCAATTTTTCTATTTTTTGTAGAGATGGGGTCTTGCTCTTGCTCAGGCTGATCTCAAACTCCTGAGCTCAAGGGATCCTCCCACCTCGTCCTCCCAGAGTGTTAGGATTACAGGCATGAACCACCCTGCCTGGCCAGAATGAGAGAATCTTTGGAACAGGTATTCTAGTATTAATAATTAGTTCTAAGACTGCAGATTTGTAATGGTTTTTCATTACCATCTACAATAAGTACTGATTGAATTGGTAAGGGGTGTGACCTGAGCAGAGGGATTTTTCTTGAAGTTCCACAGGTAATTCTAATGTACTACAAAATTTGGGAGCCACTGGGTTATGTCAGAATAAGAGATAAATTACTTCCCTCGTAGGGAGCCGGAAAACAATTACAGGGCCAGTTTAAGTACGTAGGAGGAAATCCCCTTAAATTGCATTCTTACCCCAAAAGGATTACTATATTTCTAAATTTTTGGATACTGTTAAATGAGGGGAAATGGCTATTGAAGTGGGGAAAAGACCTGTAAACTAAAATACTGAATTCTTTTTTGTTGTTGGAGACAAGGTCTCACTTTGTTGCCCAGGCTAGCGTGCAATGGTGTCATCGTAGCTCACTGCAACCTCCAACTCCTGGGTTCAAGTGATCCTCCTGCCTCAGCCTCCTGAGTAGCTGGAATTGTAGGCTTGTGCCACCAAACCGAGCTAATTTTTTCTATTTTGTTGTAGAGATGGGGTCTCGCTCTTGCTCAGGCTTGGTGTCGAACTAACTCCTAACCTCAAGTGATCCACCTGCCTCAGCCTCCCAAAGTGCTAGGATTACAAGCATAAGCCACCACACCTGGCCATATGTACATGTTTTATAGTTTTGTAATTATCAGTATAAGGAGCATTTTTTACATTTCATCTTCATTTCTTAGATAACTACCTCACCATCAATATGATTTCTACAGCTATTTGCTTACCTTCTCTAACAATTTTTTCATTCTGTTTGATTTGTCTCTTGACAATAAATCTCTAACCATTCTAGAGTTTACTCTCTCTACATTACTCCTGGCTACTTTTAATTTGCCCTTCCATTATGTTCTCAGTTACAACACCTGGGTTTTAATGGTTTCTGAAGAATTCTTCAGTTCTCCCTGGTGACTATGAATTGAGCCATAATTAATTAACGTTACCAGAGATAACCTTCAGCAACTGCAGAATCCTACAGCTCATCTGCTTAGGAATTGGAACCTCAGATGCTTGCACTGCCTGCACTCTTGATCTGTGGTTCAGTTTACTCACCAGTTCCTGCCTTTTAAAGGTCATGTGGGTTGCACTTAAGCATCCTTTTTAATGGGGTTTGGGCACTGACCAGTGCTTAGGACTTATCTTTGGTTTTAACTTGCTGAGACTATCATGATTTTATTCCTGGATTTCTTTGATTTTTACAGTTCAAATTTATGCTTTTAATTAGAATCTGAATTAAACCTGGAAGTCAGGGACTCCCAACCTCAGTGACACCATGGTAATGGGGGTGAAGAGCAGGTTGCAAGCTTCTATTATATTCCTTTGTTCTGCCCTGACATCTTCTGTTTTTTAAACTTTAGCTCCAGCCTAGCAAGAGGGGTAAATCACTCACTGGAATTTTAAAAAATTATTTTATATTAATAGTTTTTATCCTTGGGCCAGGCACTGTTCTAAACAGGTAACAAATATCTCGTTTAACCCTGAACATCCCTTAAAGACAGGAAAATAGGTTCTGAAAGGTGAAATAGCTTGCTTGAAGTCACAGCTAGTAATGAAGGAGCCAGGATTCCAACCCAGGTGTTTTGGCTACAGCATGTTCTTAACCATGAGGCTTTGCTTCCACTCTTCTCCCTAGATTTAAGGCTAGAGGAGGAAAATGGTAAATGCTCTTTCAAATTTGACTTGAAAGTACCCTTTCACCCTGTCGCCTTCCCAGGTTATTGTGGATGCACTAGAGCCTCACTTCAGGCTCCCCCTCAAAGCAGCAGAAAATCCCTAATGTTGAGGTGAGTTGTACTATCCTTTTTTCTTTTTTGATTGCTGGGAGTGGGATTTTAGTTTTTGAAGACTGTTTTATGATGAAATTTTTCAAATAGTCATAGTATAATAAATGCCCTTGAGCCCCTAGCCTAGCTTCAACAATTATCAGTTTGTGGTCACTCTTATTTTACTTGTGAACACCCTCTCCATTTTCTGGATTATTTTAAAGCTAATCCCAGACCTATTTCGTCCATAAATATTACACCAATGGATAAAGACTTACCAACCAAAACGCCATTATCACACCTACGCAACGTTTCTGTAATATCAAACATCCTGTTGATATTAACATTTCTCTTAGTTCTCATGGTGCTTTACAGTTGGTTTTTTTGAAACAGAATCCAGATGAAGATGACCCATTGCTTTTAGTTTTCTAAGTCTCGCTTAATTCCCCCACTTTATTCTTTTTTAACCATTTTCGTTATTGAGGAAACCTGCTCACTTGGCTTGTAGAGTTTTCCACACTGTATTGCCTTTCTACATTTCCTGTAAATGAGTAGAATGCCAGTTATAACACTGGACTGAGCTGGAATTCATTGGTATGGGTGCACTTACCAGAGATTCTGGATTTAAAGGATTAGCCCATTAAGGCTCTTCACAACTTGCTTGGTTGGTTGACTGAAACTTGGACTTCGTGGTGGCCTATGCTTTAATGAAGTTGAGATGCCAGAGGGGGAGGAAAAATTCGGCTTAGGGAAATATGGATGTTGGAATGGATTTATCATGTGCAACCTGCGCATCCCAGTCTCCCAAACTACACCCTCTGAGGAGGTCTGCACTTAATTAAGACATTGAGAAGTATGTTAGGTGAGCACCCCCATCCTTGAAATCTCGGTGGCTGCTCTGCTGAGGGCAGGCACGACTGCTGTTGAGATGAGCTCTCTGATCTCAGTGAGGACTGTGGGATCTGAGTAGCAGAAGCCAAGTGCAACACTTACCTGGTTCCATTATCAACAGACTGTGTTGTCAATATACGGCACTGTTGAGACAGCAGAAAGCTAGAGCAGGAGGAAGGGACTTCACTTCTGGTGTGCTGTTTTCCATAGTGGTCGGTGGACGGGCACGTGGTAGAGCCCAGAAGTGTTCTCTGTGGGGTTCTTGTGGTTCTGCAGCAGTCCACACCGTCCTGCAAGCTTCTCCCCACTACAGCACTGCTTCCCATGGTCAGCTGAGGTCCAGAGCCCCTGGCACGTTTTCTTGCTACCTAGTGGCAGGACTCTAGGTCAGTTGATGCCTCCAGCAAGTTTCTTCACCACTTCATTTGCTAAAGTGTGACTGTCTGGGGGAGAGGACGATGTCCTCAGTTCTAAGTGTCCGAGTTCCTTCCCTCTTCCCTCTCCTGTGTTAGGGTAGTAGTTGCTTTCTACAGTTGCTACTTTTATACTCTTTTATCCCTTTTAGTAGCTTTTACTAATTAACAATTCTTTATACTAAAGTTGCAAGTGTGGTTTTGTATCCTGACTCAGTGTTGACTGATTCTATATAGATCTGGAGGCTTGATCAAATATGAGTCTAATTAACAGGAGCAGGGACAAGAATACTTCATAGATGGTGTTCTCTGCTTCCTATCACATCACATCAGAGCCACATAACTGGTTGTCTTGAGGGATCAATGAGTTTACGTGTTGTCAGCTTGATCTATCATTATAAAATTCCCCATTTGCGTCTTATGTAATGGTTTTTGCAGTTACTGACAATCAGTGCCTAGATCTATGATCTCGTTAGGAGCTGTAAATGGTGTGCTTCTATCAATTATTACCTGGAATTATTCTATATAGAGAGCTTTTTCGACAACTATCAGGTTATACTGAAATGCGTGCAGTTCATATTGATGTGACAGGATAATTGCTCGATTCTCTTATTTATCAGCGTTTTTTGTTGTTGTTAAGAGATGAGCAGTTGAGAGCAGTTGAGAGGTCTCGCTCTGTTGCCCAGTCTGGAGTGCAGTGGCCACTACTGTAGCTCACAGCAGCCTCAACTTGAACTAAGCTCAAGCCATCTCCTGCCTCAACCCCTCCAGTAGCTCTGTCTACACGTTTGAGCCACCACACCTGGCTTGTTTATCAGTTTCTATTGCTTTTTAAATTTTCTTTAACATTCTTTTACGTCTTGAAAAGAGCTTACATTAAATATCTGTACCATGGTTCCCCGCTTCCCATAAATACCTCACAAATTTAAAACAGTTGATAATTTTCATTGCAGATTCCCAAATGTTAAACTAGCATTAAGTGGCTCTGCCTAATGGCTAGTACTACTCATAGGATGGTAGAAAAACAAAGAGCTGGGTACCTTGCTTGTTGACAGAGCTAGATTTAAAAATGTTTTTAGGAATGTGGAGCAAGGGTCAGTCAACTATGGCCCAGTACCTATTTTTGTACGGCCTCAAGCTAAGAATGGTTTTTACATTTTTAAAAGGTTGGTGGGAAAATGTCACAAAGCTTAAAATGTTTATCATCTGTCCTTTTATATAAAAAGTTTGCCAACCCCTGATATAAAGCAACCTGTGTATTAAAGCACCTCTTGGTGAAAGGTGTATCTGTGAAATAACAGGTTTAGATTAGAGCAGTGGGGTTTGTGACTTTTCAGTGGGAAGTCGCAGATCTAAACTCTAGAATTATGAGCTCTACCCTAAAAATGCTCGTGTACAAAATTGTGCCTATGTCCATTTGCAGGCATCCGGAGCCCCACGCTAAAAATCTTTGCACTGCAATATTGTCATTGGTCTGCTTGGGCTGCCATAACAGAACACCAAGGCTGGGTGGCTTAAAGAACAGAAATTTATTTTGTTACAGTTCTGGAGGTTGGAAATCCAAAATCAAGGAGCCAGCAGGATTGGTATCTGGTGAGGCTTTTCTTCCTGGTGTGTAGACAGACAGCCACCTTCTCACTGTTCTTACAGGACTTTCCTCTGGGCGTCCGTATTCCTGGTGTCTCTTCTCCTGTTGGATTGGGACCCATTCTTATGACCTCATGTAACCTTAATTACTTCCTTAAAGGCTTTCTCTGCAAATGGTCACGTTGGGATTTAAGTTTTAACCTATTCATTTGGGGAGGCACAACTCGGTCCATAATAATATAAATACTAAATCTAAGTATAATTGAGTACTGTATCTACGTTAAGGATTCCTGTCTCTTTAAGCTCTGAGAGATCAAGTGTTTTAGGCATTTGCTGCTGAATCCCAGGCACTATCTTTTAGACTCCGGAGTCCTACTGAGTCAATGAATGTTGGTGAAATCAGACTAATGTATAAGAGAATTCGTGGAGGGATGTGTGGTGCTAAGTATCAGAGATTAAAATAGTGTAGCAAGTCTGAGGAGAAACTCAAAATCAGAATAATCAAAGGAAGTCCCCCCACACACACACACTTTAAAGGAGAGAAGGGGACCTATGCTTGGAATTATCTGCATGCAAGAGGATATTCTTGCTGGCATTAGGACATTTACAGACTATGAGCCAAAGCCAGAGTTGCAGTGGTTTATGCAGATGTGGGCAGGTAGATGCTGGAGAGTTGGGAGGAGACTGAGATCTGGAGCCTTGGAATTGTAAACCATGCATCTAAGACCTGAACTGGGAAACAGTTTAGAATTTTAGCAGAAAAGAAAATGGTAGATAAAGTAATTTTATCTGGGATAAAGAGAAATGGGATCTTAAAATTTATCAGTTCTCAAAGAATTTTAAGTGGTGAAATTTAGAGAAACATTGCATATCTACGGAATGATTCAGCTAACATAAAACAATTCTGATAAAACCAGGTGGTTTTTGTTTGGGGGAAGGGTGAGAGGACAGTGTTTACATGATAATGCTACCAATTTCTCTGTGTACAATTTGTATTGTCCTAAACTGTGAACTATGTCAAAACTTGAAAATTTCCAAGTGCCAGTTCTCTTGAGGGGCAAGGACACCCTCTACTCCATTTTGAAGAACATCTGATAAAAACTTAAAAGGTTTCGTGTCCAAGGTGAGGACTCTCTCTTTTTCAGTTTGGAGTTTGCCTTTCAAATAATCATTAGGAATTAAACAGTTTACATCAAAATTACAGTCCTAACAGATTCTGGTTTGTCTCTCAAAATGAGATGAGTTGCTTTTATAGTTAGAGGATTATGGTAATACACATGGTATCTGGTGTTTAGGGTCAGCATAATAAAGGCTGCTACAACTAAAATGTTTTTTTGGACCAATAAAAGTATTTTTTTTAACCTAATCTCTATAGTTGTAAATATTCTAAATAATTTATCTGAACACATTTTAACGCTAATTTCAGTCACAACTTTTATTCTTTATTGTCATATTTTCCAAGTTTTGGCACCCAGACTTGGCAAACATCATGGAGATTTGTACAAACATACATATACATATATACATACATGTTTAAGTTTAAAGCCCCAGCTTCCTCATTAAACCCTGTGCTCAGGCTCCTGTTAAAAAGAGGTAAAATGGTGAGAAGATAAAAATCAGGGAAAACAAATAAATCCCAGTTGATAACTCTTGTTATGCATTAAGGCTGACATTTTAAAGCAAAATCCATCACCTTGCTAAAACTTACAAGCTATAGCCTCAGATATTTACAACCCAAAAAAAAGACAAAAAAAATCCCCTTTTACACTTAATGGGGTTTAACAACAAGCTAGTTGTACTGTGTTATTCCAATAACTTTTTATTAATATCTCAGTGATTAAAATTTCAGGTATTCAGAACTCAAATGGGGGCATCATTACACTCTGAAGCAAAATTCTCCAGGTACTCATCTTTAAACTACTACACAAATCCATCACAGTAACATTCAGGCTTTTTAAAAAAATTAATGTTTAGTAACTAAAGAGTAGATATAATCAGTGTACCCTAGGTCGTTTGATCTTATTTTTCTCTGTAGGAGCTTTCCTTTTTTGTGATAATCCGGCCTCAGGTTCCTTATTATTCTGAAGAAATGCAACAGCTTCTGGTAGACAGTAATTTTCTACACGAGGAGGGGATTCCTATAAAAGGAAAAATGAATTTTTTTTTTTCACATTTCAAACTCTTAAATGATCTGGTAATAGATTCCTTTACTCTGCTTTTTGACAAATTTAAAGGAAAGTGAACATTCATTCCTAGGTTCTTACAAAGAAAACTTCCGTCTTTCAAGGTATGCTAATTCGCATTCACATTTAGTGAATGAACCCTGTGGGACAAAGTCTCCCCTTTATCAGAAAAATTAGTGTATAGCTCAGAGTGGGGCCAGCTCAGGTCTTAAATAATTTCATTTGTAAAATATAGATTAAATACAGAATATGCAGTGGGAAAATATGGTTAATAACTGTCATTTCAATGTGAGATACTATGCTTAGTATAATTTTTAAGTCTTTTTTACAATAAACACGTGATATGGGTGCTTTTAACCCTCATTTTAAAGATAAGTCAATAAAACCACCAATGTCACATAACTAGCAGGTAGCAAAGCCAAAATTCATACCGTTCTCTACCTGACTCCAAAACATTTGCATTTTTCTCCCTCAAAACCATTTTCCAACATGGAAGAAAAGGATCTTCCCCTCCTTATAAGTATAACACAACTTAATTTCCTGGCAACATGGCACACTGGATAACCTGAAAATGAATCACTACAAAATACCAAGTAAGTATCTTCTGATTCAGCTCTTCCAGAGACAACTACAAATTCTGACCAAAATATATTAAAAAGAACTACCATAAGACCCTGGAGAATAAACAAATCAAGCAAACATTAGAGGGGAGTTGACATTAGGAAGAGAATGGTATGGGGTGAGTTGCCCCATTTCATTTGTTTATGGTTTTTGGTCGGAGAAGAGGTCGTCCCAGTCTGTGTCACGTGGGTTGGCTAAAACTAACACAGAAAACCTGCAGTCTCAAAGACTTGAAGAACCAGAGAAGCATGGCAACTACAGCCACTGGAAAATGAGGTAGGAAATCTCAGAAAGGTTGTGGGAGGGGGGAGCCCCAAACCTAGTGTCTGATCTCTGCCCAAATCTTTGCTTGGCCCCTGAAGGGATTAACGCTAAGGCTAAAGAAAATGAGATTGAGCTGCCACTCACTGCAGAAGGTCAGTCAAGTAAACTGCCCGCTAAACAATCAAACAATCTAGAGTTTCTACAAGTTATGTCCAGAATACATTCAAAATTAGTGCACATAGGAAGCAGAACATGACCCTTTCTCAAAAAAGAAAAAAACATAGAATCACTCCAAATAAAATGAAATACTTTGGTATAAACTTGACAAAATATATGTAGGATCTATTTACTGAAAATTACAAAATGCTCATGAAAAATCAAAGACCTAAATTAATAGATATGCCATGGTTCATGGATTGGAAGACAACATGGTAAAGATACCAATTTAAACTGATGTGTAAGTTTAATGCAATTCCTATGAAAATGCCAGTAAGGGTTTTTTGTAGATATAAACAAGCTTATTTTTTTTAATTTGCGTATTTATATATTTGTTTTTAAATTTATATTAAAAGCAATCAAAAAAAGGGGTAAAGGCCCCTAACATAGCTAATACAATCTTGAAAAAGAGGAATAAAGTGGAAGGACTCATTGTCTGATATTAAGGCTTGCTTTATATAGCTTAAGTAATCAAGCCAGGGTAGTACTGCAGAGGAAAAGACGTGTGGATCAACGCAACTGAATAGGAAAACCCATAAATAGACTCACAAATAAATAAGCTCAACTGAATTTTTATAAAGCAACTCAATGGAGAAAAGTTCTTTGAACAAACGATGCTGGAGCAGCTGGACATTTTAGAGAAAAAACCCAAGAAACAGGAAAAGCTTTTGACCTAAACCTCACATTTAATATAACAATTAACTTAAAAGGGATCACAGACATAAAACAAAACTATAAGACTTTCAGGGGGAAAAAAAACCCTTCAAGACCTAGTGTTAGGTAAAGACGTGACACCAAAAGCACAATCTATAAGAGCAAATACCATTAAATCTGAGGTTGGCCCAACACAGTGGCTCACACCTGTAATCCCAGCACTTTGGAAGGCTGAGGGGGAGAACTGCTTGAGTATAGGAGTTCAAGACCAGCCTGGGCAACATAATGAGACCTCATCTCAAAACAAACAAACAAACAGAAAACTAAAACTTTTTCTCTGCAAAAGACCCTGTTAAGAGAATAAAGTTAAAAGGAGAAAGAGACAAACAATAGACTGGGAGAAAATATTTGCAAAGTACACACACAACAATGGACTATTATCTAAAATTCTCAAGGCTTGACAGTAAAAAAAAAAAAAATCAATTAGAAAATGGGCAAAACTCATGAACAGATGTTGCAATGAAGAGGATAAAAACCACAGCAGATAAGCACACCAAAAGATGATCAACTTCATTAGCCGTTAGGGAAGTGAAAATTAAAAGCACAATGAGATATCAAGAAATACCTACTTAAAAATAGCTAAAATAGAAAGTACTGACTGACAACACTAAATTTTGGTGAGAATACAGAAAAACTAGATCGCTCATACATTGCCGGTGGGAAAAATGATACAGCCACTCTGAAGCACTTGGGCATTTATTCCCAGTGAAATGAAAACTTATATTCACATAAAAACCTGTACACAAAAATTCACAGCAGCTTTGTTCATAATAGCTCAAAACTGCAAACAATGCAGACGTCCTTCAACAGGTTAATGGCTAAACGAATGGTGGTACAACTCTAACATGGAATACAACTCATCAATAAACAGCAACAAAACTATTGACACAAGCAGCAACCTGGATGAATTTCAAATTTGCTGAATGAAAAAAAGCCAATCCCAAAAGATTACACAATGTATCACGTCCATCTATGTAACACTTCTAGAAGGACACAATTACAGAAATGGACAACAGATCAGTGGCTGCCAGGGGGGAAAATGGCTACCGTTGAGAAAGGGCAACATGGAGCCAGGTGTGGTGGTATATGCCTGCAATCCCAGCTACTTCCAGGAGGCTGAGATGGGAGGATCACTTGAACCCAGGGGTTTGATGCTGTACTGTGCTACGACTGCTCCTGTGAATAGCCACTGCACTCCAGCCTGGGCAATGTAGTATGACCCCCCCATCTCAAAAACCAAAAAAAAAGGTGACATGAGGGATCTTTGTGCTGATGGACTATTCGGTATCTTGATTGTGGTGGTAGATACACAAACCGATGCATGATAAAACTGCACAGAACTAGAAGTGTCTGTACACATACATGCACAGCACAAGTAAAATTGGGGAAATCTGAATAACCTTGGTGGACTATATCAATGACAACATCATGGTTGTGATATTATACTATAGTTCTACAAGATGCTAACACTGGGGGAAACTGGGTAAAGTGCACACAGGATATCTATTATTTCTTATAACTACATGTAAAACTATAATAATCTCAAAAAGTTAAATCAACAGAGACCACCCTATTCATGACCCAGATGTTGGAAATAATAAGCAACAATTTAAAAGCAGCTATTATAACTGTGCACAGTGATGTAAAGGAAAATATGCTTGGAATGAGTAAAAAGAATCTCAGCCAAAAACAGAAAAAAGAACCCAAGTGCAATTCTAGATATAAAAAATATCTAAACCCAAAAAATCTCTCTGGATACGCTTCAAAGCAGAATGAAGATAACAGGGAAAATATCAGTGAAGTTGGAGGCAGATAAATAAATAGGAATCAACAATCAAAAGAACACAAAGACAAAAAAAAAAAAAGATTGCAAAAAGGTGAACACAGCCTTAGGGGACCTGTGGGACAATATCAAAAGATCTAAAATGAGTATCTGAATTCCCAGACAAAAAGGAAAGAATGGAGCAGAAAAAATATTGAAGGAATAATAGCTAAAATTTTCCAAACCTCGTGAAAGGCATAAGTTTGCAGATTCAAGAAGCTCTGCAGACACCAAGTAGCATTAATATAAAGAAAACCACACCTGGAAATATCAAATGGTTGACAACCAAAGAGGAAGAGAAGAGCAGCTAGGAAAAACTGCCACAAGGCATACACAAGAGCAACTCAAACTGTCACTGACTTCTCGACAGAACAATGGAGGACGGCAAGAGAGTGAAATCTTTAAAGTAACAGAAGAAAAAAAAAAACAACTATCAATCCAAAATTCTATATAACCTGCAAAAAAAAAAAAAAAAGAAATCCTTCAAGAATGAAGGTGAAACAGACATTTTCATATACAACTAGAACTGAAGGAAAATGACACCAGATGGAAACTCAGATCTTCCGGAAGAAGTAACACTTAAAATGGTATGTGTCAGAGTAATTCTAAAAGACTGTTTTTTTCTTTTAATCTCCTCAAAATACATAGGACTATTTAAAGCAAAACCTATTTAAAATACTGTATTGTAGGGCTACAACATGTATGGAGGTATGTGTGTACATATATATAAATGACAACTACACCATAAAGCAGAGGTCAGCAAACTTTTTTTGTAAAGGCCCAGATAGTAAATATTGTAGGCTTTGTGGAATACTCTACCACTGTAGTGCAAAAGCAGCCATAGAGAATACATAAATGAATGAGTATGACTGTGTTCCAATGAAACTTTATTTACAAAATAGGCAGCAAGCCTGTGGGCTGTCGTTTACTCACCCTGGTATAAAGCATAGGGGAAGCAAACGAACCTACTCAGATGCAAGAGTTCTACATTTAATGCAACGTAATACAATATTAACTCTGGATAAACTGTGAAAAGTTAAGGACATATATTGTAATCTGTATACAAACACAACCCCCCCAAAAAGTAAAGAGATTTTTGCTTTAAAGGGCTAATGGATAAATGGAATTCTAAAAATACTGAATTGATACCAAAAGCCAAGAAAGGAAGAACAAGATACATGTCATGACAATTAAAAGAATAATACATGAAAAAGACACTCATTGTAACTGGATAAACAACTAGGAACAGATTTGAAATACAGAGTAAAAGCTGACAAAGAGAAAAATAATCCACAATTATAGCTGGAGATTTTAATGCCCCTCTCTCAGTAATTGATAGAACTAAACCAAAACACACACACACACACACACACACACACACACACACACAAAATAGACACAAAAAACCTGATCAACATTACCCCATATTGAACTATTTGATATGTACAGAACACAACACCCAATAATTGCAGAATATAAATTCTTTCACATATACATGATACATTCATCAAGATAGACTAAGCTGGTCCATAAATCAAGTCTAACTTTGCAATATTAATAATTAAAATCATCCCAAGTATGTTCTGATTACAGTGGAGTTCAAAGAAATCAGAAATTAAAAACACACAGAAAATCCTCTTATATTTGGGAATTAATAGATTCCTAAATAAGGCCCTTATAAAGGAACACAAACTGCCAATATCAGGAATAAATGTAGGGTCTATCACTATAATAAAAGGGTAATAAAGGGTAATGAGAATATTATAAAGAACTTTATACCAACAAATCACAATGTGATCCCATTATAAACCTACCAAATGGCTAAAAATCAAATGTCTATCAACACAAAATGTTGGGGAGGATATGGACCAAATGGGACTCTGGTACAGGTTGAATGTCCCTTACCTGAAATGCTTGGAACCAGCAGTGTTTGAGACTTCAGATTTTTTCAGATTTGGGGGATATTTGATTATGTTTACTCATTGAGCATCCCAAATCCAGAAATCTGAAATCTGAGGTGCTCCAATGAGCATTTCCTTTGAGCATCATGCTGGCCCTCAAAAAGTTTTGGATTCTGGAGCATTTCAAACTTTTGCATATGGGACGCTTAACCTGTACATCGTTGGTGGGAGTGTAAAGTGGTAACAATCCCTTCGGGAAAAGGCCTAACAGTTTTGTAAAAACCTAAATATACATTTATTCTATAAAACAGCAATTGTACTCCTAGCTATATACCCAAAAGAAATGAAAATGTCCATAAAAACACCTGTAGCAGCTTTGTTCATAATAACCAATGGAAAACAGCCCAGGAGTCTATCGATAGGAAAACGCATAAACCGTGGTATACTTAGAGGAATACTACTGAACAAAAGCAGAATGAACTACTGATACATACTACAACCTAGATGAATCTCAAAACATGTTGAGTGAAAGCCTTAAATAAAGTAGTACGTACTGTATGATACCATTTGTATGAAGTTCCGGAACAGGCAAAACTAACATACGGTGGGGGAAATAATCAGAACAGTGGTTAAGGTAAGGAGGTATTAAGAAAGGACACAAGGAAACTTCCTGGGATAACGATCAGGGTCTGTACTGGTTAAGGTTTAGATTGTAAGGTGTATGCTTTTATCAGAATTCAAGGAACTGTATAGTTAATATCTACCAATTTCATTGTATCAATGTTAGCTTTATACTAACATGTTAATTGTATAAATAAATGTTTATGGTGGATCTGAGAGGTAGGTATACTGTTCACTGTAAAATTCAGTTTTTCTTAATAAAATGCTGCAAAAAAAAAAGATTTTAAAAAGAACCAACTTTTAGAATGAAAAATACACTGAATAAAATTTAAAAGTAATATAAGTTCTTTATAGAGAACTTACAATATGCATAAAAATATTTTGAGGAGGTAGGTAAATAACATTAACAATCTCATCAGAGGTAACCACCATTGGTACTGTGGCATATTTCCTTCTAGTCAGTTTTTTTGGTTTATTTTTAAGCATTTTTTCTTTATTTTTCTACATAGTTTATTGTGATATTACCAACATCAAGTAAAATACTCATTTCATCATTTGCTTCTGTTCATCTGTTTTCTTGAACAAGTCTTTACTTCTTCCAAAATTGAGGTAAAGAAGTATTTTTAAAAACCACAGCTAAAGGACATTCATCTGCAGCCACCTAGACAATGGTGGACCTAGTTTTTTCCCAGCTATCTTCTTCTTTTGGGTTTTTTTTTTTTTTTTTTTTTTGAGACAAGGTCTCACTCTGTCGCCCTGGTTAGAGTACAGTGGCATCATCGTAACTCACTGCAACCTCAAACTCCTCAGGCTATCTTCTTGCCTCTGCCTCCCAAGTAGCTGGAACTACAGGTGAGGCCAGGCTAAATTTTTCTATTTTTAATAGAGACGGGGGTCTCTTGCTCAGGCTGGTCTGGAACTCCTGGCCTCAAGCACTCCTCCCATCTCAGGCTCCCAGAATGCTAGGATTACAGGCGTGAGCCACCATGCCCAACCCATAGCTATCTTTTAAGACAAACATTTGTCACAGTGACCTTCATATACCTTCAAAACTCATAGGCTTTGCTGTGCCTCCCTCGAAGAGCCCAGCGACTGGCCTGCAGGCTGTCAGGACCCTGCCAGCATGACTGATGGTTTCTCTTGTACCTTACTCCCTCAGTGGCTGCAGAGAAAAGCCATTTTTTTCTTTACAGAGTTAAGATCATACTGTTTATAAAATCAAAGGGTTTTTTGATGTTGTTTAAGGTATTTTCCCATGCCTTTAAAAATCTTCATAAACACAATTTCTAATGGTTACATAGTATTTCTTTCTTTACATGGATGTGCCCCTATACTATTAGTTATTTAGGTTGTTTTTCACTTTTGTAACTATTTTGAGAACATAAATTTCGTTTCTCATTTCAGATCATTTCTATTAGGGGAAACTAAATGTCAACTGTTAGTACCCCAACTTCCCTAACCCAGAGTTCTTGATATTGATCTCTGTTCAGTTGGCTTAGGATTTATCAAATACTTTTTTTCAGGAAGATATGTAATGGTATATTTGAAACCTTGCTTATGTATTTATTTCTCTTTACATATGAAAGTTTGGCTAAATATGAAATTCATGGGTGGCAAACTTTCCCCTCAATCATATAGGTGCTATTGCCAGTCTTTCGGGACTCAGAGCTTAGGGAAGAAAAGGCAGATTTGGGTGTTTTTGTTTTTTGAGGTATGTTCTTTTTCTGGCTTAGATGTTTATGGGATTTTTGTAAGAATTTTTCTTTCTTTATCCTTGTAATCTAAAAGCATGGCTAGGATATTTAGGTGTGGGGGGGTCTCTTCAGTGAGTTTGGAGGCCAGTGAGCCCTTTTAATCTATATGTAAATGCTGATAAGCTAGATCAGAAAAGATTTCTTTGATCTTATATCTTATTATTTTGTTTGTTTCACTGATTCTCATTTGTTCTCTGAAACATCTATACTGTTAGGTTGGATTGCTAGTCTTTCTTCATTTAATAAGTATTTACTGAATACTTAATACATATGCTGGGCAATGTGCTAGGTCCTCAGAATAGTGAAAGAAAACGATCAGTACAAAATAATGGTTAACAGCATGAGATCTGGAATCAAAATGTCTATGCCTTAGGTGAGTAACTTTGGACAGTTTAATTTCTCTAAGCCCAATTTCCTCTTCTGTAAAAATGGGAATAATAATAATAAAATACTTCCAAGGGTCATTAGAAGATTAAACTAACTCATGTACTCAGTTCTTGGCAAATGGACGCTCAATAAACATTAGATATTGTTATATACGGAACTAACATTTAGAAGTTCTTCTACAGCTTTTTGTCTCTGCATCTCTTCATTCTTTTCCATTATATTATATTTTGGTTTCTCAAATATGTCTTATGTATCATTGATTCAAGTTTCTGTTTGCAATGTCAATTTTACAAACCCCATTGCTTTAGCTTTTATGTTCATTGAGAGTTCATATAAAAATGAAATGAAAATTCACGTAAAACAGTATAGTATAGGTGATCAATAAATATTGGTTCTCGTCTAGAATGATCAGGAATTCCTGAAAGGGATGGATATGGTAGGGTTCTCCATGTTCCCCTAACCCCCGCATTTTTCCCATTGGGTAAATTTTTAAGACCTCATGTCTCTATCAATTGAGCTTTTTAGTAAGTTATTTAGGTGCTCTTTTTAGTAAGTTATTTAGGTGCTCAAGGAGAGTTATTACTGAGTTACTAATTCCTAATCAGCATGCCCACTGTTTTATGATAAAGGCTTCACATTTACGTTTTAGGCATTCTTTCTATTAAACCCTGCGCAACTCCCAAACAAAGTCACAAGGCAGGCTGAGTTTTGGCTTTCCCTTATTTCTATACCATCCGTTAGAAATCCTTTGTAGTAAGAATTTATGATGACATGTCATGCTCTGCTGACTCCTGGTAGCCCTTCAGGCACTCTGGTGTCAGGAAGATTTTTCCTTGCCCATTCAAATCACACAATTCTGAATATGAGTGTAGTAAGCCCTCCACATAACAAATGCTTAAATTTACCACAGCATCTAACACAGGTATTTACGGTATATATCAATACAAAAGGTAAAGAAAACTAAAGAAGGACCTTTGGATAAATGTTTCTCATTGGCCTCCTAGAATCAATTTCTGCTTTCTTTATATTCTAACGTTTTTAAAGGGCACTTTTTTTTTCTTTTTACTGTTGATAAAATGGCTGGAAATAAAGGGCACTTTTAAAGCTTTTAGAGGTACCTAGATTTTTATACTCTTCTCATATTTGACTTCCAAGCTAAATGTTCATATGTGTGTTCATTATTATTTTTAAAAAACAGAATGAACTGAAAGGGGCTGAATAGAGGGAGAATAATAGGAGACTAACATGCTACTAAAAACAAGCCAAGGTTCGATGTGTAGTTACTTATCTATGCATATAAGCATAGCTCTGGTAATAAGGAGGTTCAAGGATAGAATCTTACAAACCTGCACGAGATAATCAGCAATATATTCTGTTTTCAAGCAGTACACATTCTGGGCAGCGGCTTCTGCTATATCAACTCCTGAGTCATCTGGTTTCAGTTTATTAAAGTCAGAAAAAAGATGTGTGGCCTCTTTAAATAAAGGTACAGAATGGCCAGGTAGCACCTAATGAAAAAACAAGACGTGTCACAATGTACCGGTATTCCAAAGAAGTTCAACAGTACACTATGTACTTAAGGATTACCATCTCAAAAAGTAGAGAAAATGAAGAACAATCATAGTAAACTTGGTTAGATAATTATTTATGTAAAAAATTCAGTAAATCAATTCAGCACAAACCTTTGCTCCTCCTGACTGAAGAAGGCGTTTGAACCCTGCTTCTCGAGAAGGATCAACATGTAAAATAACTTTCCACCCGCTAAATGCCCCCTACAAATAAAAAATAGTCAGTGTTGAAATGATTTGGAAAATGACAGTAATATAGATAATGCATGATTTTATCTGTAGATTTAGTTTTATAACTAATGAATTTTATAACCTTTACTTTTGCCATAGTGTAATTGTCTCTAGTCAGAATACCCTAAACACACAGCCATGGTATCTGGCACATAGTAGGCCATTAATAAATACTTGAGGAATGAAAAAAAAACATTTCATGATTATGTAACACTAAAACAAAACAGCCTGACTTATGTTTAGTCTTTAATATTCTTTTTGTTACCATTAACCATGGATATAGCTTAAAGCACAACTTCTCAGACTAGATGAAGCCTACAATATATCTTTTGAAAATGTCTGCCAATTGGAAAAACAAAATATTTAAGTAGTAAATAAAAATTAACAGAAGGCAGTGGAATTACTCAAAAGGGAATCAAAGCTAACAGGATTGGGAGATATCAGAGAACCTGGAATACACCATGAAAGATGATTTAACTCAGGGGTTCTGAACCTTTTTGTGAGCCATGGACCCCTTTGGCAGTCTGGTCAAACCTATGGACCCCTTCTCTAAATGCATTTTTTAAAAATAATAGCTTTATTGAGATGTAATTCTCATACCCATACCGTATAGGTAATTTTTTTTTAATGTTCCAAATAAAATATAAAGAATTACATAGGAAACCATTTTATTGAAAGTTATCAAAATATTAAAAACAAATCTATGATATAATAATAGATATGTTTTACATTAATGTATGAAATCACAAAACCTAGTGGTGGGTCTAGTAACTACTATAATTTTAAAGTACTAATGAACACTAATAGTATTTCAAGATACCTGCAATTATAATGCACAACAAAAAACATCTGATTTCTGTTAATGCAAAGTTAAAGGTACTGTTGATCATGTTGTGATTTGTTGCCTAGATTTATAATTAAAGGAAATGCTAACTTTATTAACCACAATTAGAGGTTAATAAAAATAAGGATGTATTTTTTCCCCCATCCAACGTATACAGTCTTTCCAAATCTGATCTACAAATTCCTTTGGGCAAGTCTCTGAATCCAGGTTAAAAACTCCTGAAACAAGATGCTAAGAAGATTCTTTGGAAGAAATGCAGTATGGACCACATTTTACATATATAAATTGTTTTTAAAAGAGCCATCAACATTATATATAGATATATTAATGTTGAACACAATTAGAAGAATTAGGAATTAACATAAAGCTCAATATAGGATACCCAAATTAAACAACAAGTAGAATTATTCTTACTTGGTCAAGCAAACGCTCTTAAAAAAAAAAAAACTGCAATAGTCACAATATGGAATGTCATTTATATTACCTATATAATTATGTATGTTAATACCTCAACAACACCTGATTCTTGTCTTTGCTGGATTTTTTTCCTCCATCTCATTGCTGCAAGTGCTAGTCGTCGTTGCTGTACATTGATTCCAGTCAAAACATCAAGTATGGAACTACTTCCCCATTCATAGTCTTCTTCCTAGAGAATTTGTTCACCAAACTTCTGAGTGTCTACAATATGGGGAGCCACTGTGTTGCATACAGGTTTCTGTCCTCAAGGAACTCACAATCTAATAACAGTTAAAGCTATACATTCAATTGTTATAAATACAGAAAGGACTAAGCATCATTTTGTGAGTGTGAAGGAGATATAAATTTGGTTTCATGTAAGAGTCAAGTATATCTGGTTTTGAATTAAAAATAAAAATACTACATACATTTTTAAGAAACAATGATAATTACATATTGGCAACTGATAATCATGAGATTATCGGGCTTCACTTGCTGTAAGACTAACTTCACAGAAGGACATAGTCTCAGGAGGTATGATCCCTAAAGGAGTATAACTGAAAACTTCTAAAACTACATAGTGGATACTATTGTGATGGTCAGTCAGGAACCAGAATACATCAAATAATTAGTTTCATATTTAATGGGCTAGTAGTAAAGATAAAAGCTTATAATGCGATAATCTTGAAACTTTCTGATGTAAAGAGAATGTTCTTTCAATTAAACCACTAACATTAAAATTAATTTTAAAAGTGAATAAAACTGTGTTCCTGTGATCTCTAATTTTTTTTTTTGCTTTGTTATTGAAAACCTGATAAAGTTGGTATACTCTGGTCATATTTGGTTACTTCGATTATATGAGCAGGCAGTGGATGTGTTGGAATCTCTTAAAACATTTATTTAAAAAAAAAAAAGTCCACGATTGTGAATACACACCTGCACGAAGCGGCCAGCAGTCCTGCATGCTTCAAGGTAGGAGCGATGTAGCACCCACTTTCCGGCCGCCACGGAGGCTAAATACTTCTCATTCCGAAGAGGATGTCCCACAACAATGTGTGTACAGCTGGGATCAAAACTCTGCTTTTCTATCACTAATCCACCTTAAGTAGAGAAAAATTGCTTGTATGGTATTGGTTCTTCTTTCTAGGAAAAATGTAATCTTAACCATGCATAGAAATCATTTATAAATAAAATGCACCAAGTTATACAAACCAAAAAACCTTGACTGACAATTATTTCACATACAAAATATTTATTATGAAAATTTTATTTATTTATTTATTTTGAGACAGAGTCATGCTCTGTCACGCTGGCTAGAGTACAGTGGTGAGATCATAGCTCCCTGCAGCCTCAAACTCCTGGGCTGAAGCCATCCTCCTACCTCAGCCTCCCAAGTAGCTGGGACTACCAGGGTGCATCACTATATGCCTGGCTAATTGTTTTTATTTTTTGTAGAGATGGGGGTCTCACTTTGTTTCCCGGGCTGGTCTTGAACTCCTGGGCCTTCAGTATCCTCCCACTTCAGCCTCTCAGCGTGCTGCGAATATAGGTGTGAGCCATCACACCTGGCCTCTTAAATCTCTCAATACCTTAGTGATTTTTCAAGCACTGAAGCTAGGTAACCAGGAAGCTGAAGTAAAATAAGGGCATGTGCACAAGAAAATTTTTTGTGAATGGAAATATGGTCAGCAGACCAACACAGAAGCTTGGGAGGAAAACATACAGATAAATAAGAGATGAAGCACCAGGTGGGGAGCAGCAATAACTAAACTTCTTGGATATACATGTAAAGTATAGCTATTGATTTATAGTTTAGAGGCTAATCTGACTACTGGTTAGGCAGAGTTGTATCAAGGACTTCCTAAGATGTTAACAAAACATTCCAACTCTACTCATGATTTACAGATGATTCTAATAATAGCAGCAACATTTTTTGAGCATTTACTATATCCCAGGAACTATTATAAGTGCTTCAGATTACTAACTCATTTAATCCTCACAACACAATGAAAGTTACTGTTATTATCTGCATTTACACACGAGGAAACAGAGTAACTTAGGATCACAGAATGACAAAAGAACAAGGTATAATTCCATACTAATATCAACTTCCAACTTAATAGTAAAATGCATGTTTAAAGTTAATTTCAGGTCAGGCAAGTTGGCTCACGCCTGTAATCCCACCGCACTGGGAGGCCAAGGTGGGAGGATTGCTTGAGATCAGGAGTTCGAGACCAGCCTGAGCAAGCGCAAGACCCCGTCCCTACTAAAAATAGAAAAAATTAGCTGGGCGTGGTGGCACATGCCTGTAGTCCCAGCATTTGGGAGGCTGAGGCAAGAAGATTGTTTTGACACAGAAGTTTGAGGTTGCTGTAAGCTAGGCTGATGCCACAGCACTCTAGCCTGGGCAACAGAGCGAGACTCTGTCTTAAAAAATAAAAAATAATAAAGTTAATTTCACTTGTTTTTTTTTACTTTTTAAAATGTGGCCACTAGAAAATTTAAATGATATGTGGCTCATTCTATTTCTATTGGACAGTGTTGCTACAGCACACCAGGTTACTCTTCTAGAATGATGCCAGGTGGAGAGCCTGACAATTAGTGGAAGAAGAATAATGTTACGTAAGAAGGAGCTCGTTCCTAGATATTACTATCAAATTCATTAAAATGTGGTTTCATCTATATTCTAAGTCTATAATTTCATTGATTTTTATCCATGGTTTCATCAATGAACAAATGCTCAAAGCAGCATGGAAGACTTTTAAACATTAACCATTGGTTTCAATTTTAATCTTTAAATCCCATGACCCAGTGACTTTAGATTTAGATCAGAGCTTTATAAGATCAAAGCTCCAATGCTGCCTCAATTGTATAGCCTTAGAAAAGTTACCCATATTCTTTTCTCAATTTCTAGACCTTAGAAATATCAATATTGACTACATTTGACTTCCAAACAAGGTTACTATATGGGACATTTTTGATTTAAGTAAAATATTGGTACCTAGTTTTTCAATCAGATGACAATAATCGATACGTTCTTGAGGATTCAGAGATGACAACTGAAATATGTACTGTTTTTTTAATTCTTCATGAGTCTCCTCTGTTGTTATAGTCTGGAATGAAAGAGCTTTATTAGAAAAAATTAACATTAAAATTACCAAGTATATGGTTCTTTTAAAGTGACATTTTACTCAGTCTTTTAAGTTATCAAATATACAATAATATAATGCAAAGAAATATAATTTCCAACAATTGATGAACCCATGATAGCAACATTAACAAATTTCTTTTTTTTTTCCATGTCAGACGGGTAATGTGCCAACATCATAACAAGGATCGAGGGAGGCACATCTCACGCATGTGCACGAAAACCCAATCATCATGCTTATGAACTACAGAAGGATCAACAAATTTCTAACACAGCATAACAGTAACATCCAAAAACTGTATCACCATACCAAGATCAACAAACCTTTTCTCCAGGATGTGGAGCCACAGGTGGGTTGGCGAGAGGGAAGGCAATGCTGGGGGCTTGAGGAGTAGGGATAAGGTGGCTGTCTTTTACTGGCACTTCTAGTTCTTCAGAGATTGGGTGTTTTTGGGCTTCAGTCACACATACGTTTCCAGGGTCACGGACAGCTGAGAACAATAAAATGCAGTGTGATGTTGTCCAAATACACCAAGAATAAAGTCTAGGAAATACTCTGATTTGCCTTAGCCAAGATGAAGTTAAACACAGACTCTGGAATGTCAAAAGTACAACCAAAAAAGTATCCTGTTTCTAGAGCTTATAAATAAATGTGATTGATTAGTTTTAAAAGGGCATATGTGTTATCTGTGGGCTTTTCCCAACCCTTTCCTTAAATATCAAGCTTTAATCAGTAAAGTGTAACTCAAATTTGTAAAATGATAACAATTCTACACTTGGAGAAAATTAGAATCAGAGATAAAAGGTAACACACAGGAAGCATTTTGTTTTCAATGTAAAGCTCAAGGAAGAAAAAATAGGAAAATTCAATACAAAATTCATGTAATCCAAAGAAGAAATGTAGGTATGTGCTGGGCAGAATTCAGAAGACTTACATGAAAATAAGGTGATAGGGAGAAAAACCAAACATTAACTGCACAAATACAAACAGGACTAGAATGAAAGAAAGACCAATGGTGAAAACCATATCTGGAAAAAATGCCTAATTCTAAATTTCCAAATTTAAGAATCAAAATGTATTTTTCAATTTACTGATAAGCACCTCAATTTATAAATTATTTTTCTAACTTTTAAGTTTAAACCCAAATCAGAAATGTTTAATAAGTTTCTCATTTGCATGTACAATTCAGAGAACCACAACATGCTTATCTGTTTATTTTTAAGAGGTCAACATGTATTATACTCAATACAAACAAGTTAACACATTTCTTTCTTGTTACCCTGTTTGGCAATTTCCAAATCACGCAAAGGCTCCTGGAAAGGAGAATCTTCCAATTTTTTAGTATCAACCTGAAGCTCAGAGTACTGTGTGGGACAGCTGGGCCACTGCAAATTGCTTGCAAGCCTTGCTCTCTCCTCCCTGGCTGTAGGGTCATCCCAAATGATCTGTTCGTTTTGGGAGGGCTCTGTGTTGACATCAGGTACTGTTTGACGAGACTGCCTAAGGAATAAAAGTGACAGTTTTAAATAAACAGCCATAATAAAATCCAAACTCATAAAATCTTTAAGTTAGATCATAAAGGGTATGGTTCACCTTTATATGCCCACCATCTAGCACATAATAGGCACCTGAAAATATTTACTGAATAAATGAACCTAGGGCGATTTTGTCTTTTAAAAATGTTTCTCTCAGACTTAGCTGTTTTAGCTAGAATATTAAATACATATTTTGACTAAATGTCTATATATTTAAAACTTCAAAGGGGAAAAGTTCAACCCCATCAGGAAATTTTTTAAAAGTTCTAAAATAACTGCTATACTTAAAAATGAAATTTCTCTTAATTATATCGGTTAGGAAAACATGGTCATGTTTAGAAAACCGTGGTTACTTTGCTTAACAGTAGTTGTATTTTTTAACCACTTGAAATTATAAGCTCTATAATTACATGGAAAGCTTACTGTAAAGGCTGCCTTATAAGAAGGAACTTTCGGTAACCAAACTTTCCAGACTCTAAGTTAGACCAGCCATATACTGAATTACAGTGAAGTGCATTTTATGGTGTAATTGTAACAATTCCACTTGAGAAAAAACAGAATTCCTACTATTCTCTTTATACGTATGTGTCTGTATATTATATATATATTTTTGTTGTTAAAATAATTTACCAAATCTGATAGTACCTCCAAAGGGTTCCTTTGCCTCAAAAACAAGGAAGATAGCCTTTTATTCTCAAGAGTATATTTTCTCTGACTTGACACAGGATTTAGGTTCTCTACAATGATCTGATTAAACAAAAAGCAACTTTACTCAGCACTGAAATAAAGACCTGGCCTCATGTAACTCACAGTATAAGATAAATGCATAGTTCAGTTAATCAACTGAAGTTATTAGTCCGTAATGCTCATTACACATTTAGAGGTTTTTCTTCTATCAAGAAAAAGATGAAGATATGCTACTGAACTTAAAAGTCATATCACACTAAAAACTATAATCATCTTTCCTAGATCAATTTTTAAAAAAAGAATACAAAATGCATGCAAAATTCCAATAAGAAATAACCATTTATAATTTATATATGTACTTACTGTTTAAAACTAATACCAAAGAACAGAGAACTGCCCACTGAATCCATTTCAAATGAGGCAAACTGCATCTTAAAATTAGTTCTCTCAGGGAAGGTAATAAACTATTTTAATTACATCTCACTCTGAAGCAGGTACTTAGTATGAGACAGACCTCTGTGTCTGCTGCTTGCCTCTGAGTAAGAATTCTAGAACTGGCCAGGTGCGGTGGCTCATGCCTATAATCCTAGCACTCTGGGAGGCCAAGGCAGGAGGATTGCTTGAGTTCAGGAGTTTGAGACCAGCCTGAGCAAGTGCAAGACCCCATCTCTACTATAAATAGAAAGAAATTAGCCAAACAACTAAAAACAGAAAAAATCAGCTGGGCACAGTGGTGCATGCCTGTAGTCCCAGCTACCTGGGAGGCTGAGGCAGGAAGATGGCTTGAGCCCAGGAGTTTGAGGTTGCTGTGAGCTAAGCTGACGCCACGGCACTCTAGCCCAGACAAGAGAGTTAGACTGTCTCAAAATTCTTAAAAAAAAAAAAAGAAAAAAAAAAGAATTCCAGAACTGCTTGGAGCAAGGGAGGAACGGTGGAAAACCTGCAAAGTAAAATCTAGTCAGCAGAGGGCCAAATCAATAGATAATATTGGAATATGATATTTATTGCTTGGGTTAAATAAGGCCCAGTAGTTATGACCCTTTCACTGGTCTTAATAGTCTAAACTTTTGCTTTACTGCCAAATCAACAGATAATATTGGAATTATGATATTTATTGCTTGGGTTAAATAAGGCCCAGTAGTTATGACCCTTTCACTGGTCTTAATAGTCTAAACTTTTGCTTTACTGCTTATTAAAAAAACAAAACAAAACAAAACAAAAAAAAAGCTAAATTAGGCCTAACTCATAGAACTGAGTCAGCAGGTACCTAAATAAGGAGCTACTTTTCTCTCAAGTCATCTCGTCTTTTTGCCATCAGTGACAGGTACACACCTCAGTGCCTCCAGGACTCTACTTCGTCCACTGCGAGCTGATCGAGTGCTGTCAGGGGTTGAAGAAGCACTGTTACAACCACTTCTTGAAAGGGAAGTCCTCTGCCCTTGGGGTTTCACTATTGACGTTGCAGACATGATCTCCTGTAATTGCTTTTGAAAGTTCTCTCTCATCTCCAAGGTCTGTGTCAGAGCTTGAAACAAACACAAATACATCAGTCAAGGTAAAATTCTCTCTCTCTTTTTTTTTTTATAGTTCAGTAGCATATCTTCATCTTTTTCTTGATAGAAGAAGAACCTCTAATTGTGTAATGAGCATTATGGACTAATAACTTCAGTTGATTAACTGAACTATGCATGTATCTTATACTGTGAGTTACATGAGGCCAGGTCTTTATTTCAGTGCTGAGTAAAGTTGCTTTTTGTTTAATCAGATCATTATAGAGAACCTAAATCCTGTGTCAAGTCAGAGAAAATAAATATACTCTTGAGAATAAAAGGCTTTTATCACATCTTACATTAACTATTTTGTCTAGATCTGGCTGAACACACATTTATTGATTTGACATTTACTGAATACTATCAGCTACAGTAAATGCACTAAGGTTATGAATACTGCAGAACATAAAGGCAGCCCTTACTATAAGGACTGTATAGGAAATAATGAGGAAGCCTGCTGAAGACACTGTATCTGTAGTGATTATCCCTTTGTACAGCTCCCTGCCTGCCTCTGACCCTCTCTCATGGTACGTTCTACACTCTGAGATGTATTACACTCATTTGTGTATGTGTGTGATTTTCCCCAGTGGTTCTTCAAAACACAGACCACCACATACAGTCAGCCCTCTGTATCTATGCATGCAAGTTCTGTATCTGTGGATTCAACCAATCATGATGGAAAATGTTTGAAAAGGAAAAAAAAAAGAACGGGCAGGGTAACTTACACCTATAATCCCAGCATTCTGGGAGGCCAAGACAGGAGGATGGCTTGAGGCCAGGAATTCCAGACCAGCCTGGGCAACATAGCGAGATCCTGTCTCTATAAAAAAATAAAAATAAAAAATTAGCTGGTCATGGTGATATGCACCTGTAGTCCCAGCTATTCAGGAGACAGAGGCATGAGGACCACCTGAGCCCAGGAGTTCAAGGCTGCAATGAGCTATGATCGTATCACTGTACTCTAGCATAGGCAACAGAGCAAGACCCTGTCTCCACCACCATCCCCCAAAAAATCCAAAAAATAAAATATATGGGAGGATAGGCATAGGTTCTATTCAAATTCTATGCCATTTTATATAAAGGAATTGAGCATCTGAGAATTTTGATTTCCAAAATGGGTACTGGAATCAATCTCCTGCAGATACTAAGGGATGACTGTATTTATATTTGGTATAAAACAGCATGTATAGTAGTCTACCATTTATGTATTTTTTTAAAAGTGGGGAAGGAACAAACATTTATGACTGTATATGCACAAACGGCTCTAGAAGAATACACAGATACTAATAACATTGGGAGGCTGGAGAATAAGAGTCGGAGAATCTCTTCATACCTCCTTCTGAAACTTTGTATTTTAATAATAACATATTCACATGGTTTTATTGTACATATAATAAAATTTTTAAAAAATCATTGAAAAGAACTGCACCAATTTTTTAAAAATCATCGACTCCACTTAGTTTTTTTATCATCTTTTTCTGCCTACTTTTAATGGAATAAGTTATATCACACTAACTCTGTAAAACACCCAGTTCCGTAAATCTCACAAGCCTCACACTTTAATCACTTAAAGTTTCACAAATTATCATTTAATGATCAGCCTGGAACTTTGACTCAATCCTCAATACATGAGTTGCTTGTTTTTACCACCATAGAAAATAATTTTATTTTTCCATCTGATAATAAAGGAAGCATTCTGTATGAAAGATATATATTTATAAAAAATTTTTGTAACTTAAAATATTTTACCTCCTTTACAGTCATTCCTTCCATTTCCATTTGGTGGTGCTGATTCTTTATCATTGCTTGTTATGTTGCCTACATCATTTTCTTCTAAAGACAAATGGTCTGGCTATTCAGAGAGAAAAATTACAATTTCTCAAACCAAGTTGCTGTATAAGTTTTCATAGCAATATATGATCACAAATTCAGCTTTAGAGGGGGCAAGTGTATCATCTATATTACTTACCTCATCATCCTCTGTTGTAGAGGCAGCTGGGAGGAGTTGATTATTACGGAGTTTGCCATCTTGCGCTGCAGGGATATCCAAGCTCTTTTTGGGATTGTAAGTATGTGGATAAAGAGACTCAGGAAGATGTTTATACTCTTGGGCACACTGCAATATAATGGCGTGCTTTAAAACAACTGAAAAATCTTAATGAATAGAAGATGTTAAGAAGGATAACGACAACCAACACATTATATTGTAAGATGGCAAAAGTTCACAAAATTAAAGTTTTAAAAAGTAGTTTACGCTGAAAAATTCTCATGATGCAAATGACAAATTTTCCTCACTTTTTAAATATCGTATCCACCAAAGTATACAATCTAATTCTATTTCTGTGCTTTTGCTATCAATTATACTCCAGGGTATACCCAGAAAAAAAAGAAAAGAAATACAGTTCTAAACCTTGGTATGTTAAATTAATTTTCCTCAAATTATTACAAGATTTCTATTCATATCATTTTTAATTAGTAAAAGGAGTTGGGAGAATCAGAAAGAGTATCCATTAAAGATTTGTTAAGTATTTAAGTACTAAAGCCCTTAAGTTTTTGATGGCAAAGAAATGAGATGTACACAGTTAAACAAGATTATAAAACTTGTTTACGTACACTGAAACTGATTTTGTGCTCTGAAAAAATGTATACATTTTCAGTTAACAGAGAAGGAAAAGTATTGCTTACATCTAAAAGCCAGTGTTCTGAAACGATGTGTATTCCTCTTTCTTTTACAGATTTATACTCTTGATTAGTGTCATTTGGCCGCCCTTGATAGATAAAATGAGTGACTCTTTCATCAAAAGTCCACCTGTAACAACCAAATACAAATAAAGAATAACTAAGAGAAACATCCACATTAGTTTAAGATATCATTCAGTATGAACAGAATATTCTGACCTTCAAAAAACTTTCAGAACTGGAGTAAGAATATTAAAATAACAGGCTCTACCTTTTTTGATTAATTTTATGCATATATCCTGTAGGTATAGAAATGTAGAAAGAGGTTTAGAAAGGTATTCTTTAAAATATTACTTTCTTCTTTATACTTTTCTGAATTGTTTCAATTTTCTTTTATAATGATTATCACTTTATATTAACAACAAAGGTACAGGCAGTCCCAGGGTAGATACTTTCCTGAGAAGTCTTTAGGTTAGATTTGTATGTAACTCAGATCCCTGATGAACAGCATATATACAGTAATAATAAAGATACTATAATGGCTCATATGTGGTAATAATAATACAATGCCATACCGTAATAATAATACTCCTATAATAAGTTACAGAAACTATTGTGTTCTTTCTTTTATTTAATAATTCCTAGGCTATTAGGAATGTTATGCTTATTTTGATCTTCTAACACCAAATCAATAAGCTTTCCATCTCAATAATCCACTGTACTTTTTAGTAATAACTGATGCTTTAATTGCAGCACTGCCTTTCACAAGTTCATATATATCCTAAAAAACACACATAAGAGTGAATTGATATGTGAGAAGGTTTTTTCAAAGGATGTGGTAAGTTAAAAGTCAACTGGAGAGATTTTGAAGATAAGACACATCAAAAAACAAATGTTTCATTGTAGATGCTCACATGGGTTTAGGTTTCCTTGTAAATTTGGGCTATATCATCACCCAACAGAAAAGATGTGCCAACTACCTGTAGACTGCTCCTAGCGAGACTGCAATCTCCTTTAGTTCACTCTGCTTCTCACTGAGTTTTTTACTAACATATACCACTACCTCGTGAAGTGGCTTTGGGGCTTCTTCCTGTCCATGAAAAATAAAAGAAACAGATCAGCCATTATTGTTTGAAATGTTTTATCTAAAGCCTCCTTTTAATAAGGGAGCTGACCCTACCTTCTCTGACCGGGTGTCCTTCAGCTCAGGGCTGGCAGAAACAGCAACAGCATTTCGAGAGCTATTTGCCAAAGCAAGCTTCAAGTTTCTGACAATGACTTCTGAGAGCGGTGTGCTCAGTTTCCTTTTCTGTTGGCTATGACTTTTTGGAGTTTCCAAGGCTGCGAGTGCATCCTATACATATGGAGGAGAGGGAAAGAGAGAGAGAGAAAGAGGAAAGAAAGGCAGAAGCGGGGAGAGAAGACAAGAGGGGGCAACAGGGTAGGGAAGAAGAAAAAAGAGAGGGGTTAAAGAGAAAGAAGGGGGGTAACCTTCAAAATCAACAGAATACAGATTAACCACCTCTGGTTTTCCTCCAAACAACAATAAAAAGAACAAACTATCATCTATATCAATATATTTTGAAAAAAATTTCCATACTGTCCAGCGTGTTGGTTCAAAGAGAATAACAAGCCTACGTTTTCAGCAGTACTTGTCACATTTTCCTGAATCTTAGAATTGAAGTTGTAAAAAAACACATAAGGAAACAAGTAAGCAAGGATGGATATAAGGTTAAAAAGTCAGAATGACCTGAGAATTGTAAAAAAAAAAATTCAAAAGTACAAAATACATTCCTGTACCCAAGCCAGCCACCATTCCCTCCTGAAAGGAAGCTCCTGTTATCCAAGTGGCTTGTTCATTCTCTTTTACATCTGCATATTATTCCATGTATATATCAGAATGTATTCACCCTATGCCCTACTGATGAATATTTAGGTTAACAATCTTTTGCTAGTATAACGATGCAACGAATAACCTTGTACATGCACCATATTGCACATATAAGAGTAAAGGGAACTTTGTAAGCAAAATATATCTACTGATGTTGACATTCTCATGTAATCAGATTTTTCTTTTTTGCTAATCTGATAGGCTAAAAATTTTTATCTGTATTCTTTAATTTCCCATTCTCTTATACTGAATGAGGTTAAATATATTTATGCATGTATAATTTGTAACAACCATCTGTTCCTATCCTTTGCCCATTTTTCCAATGGATTACTAGTCTTTTAAATATTCACTTGTATGAATGTATTTTTATATTACTGTATATGAATTTACATGTACACATATCCACTGTGATCTAATATCCACATATTTGTTCCTAATTTATCATTTGTCAAAGTCAAATTTTTACCATGGAGAATTTTTTAATGCTGTCAAATTCAGATGAATTTTTAATTTCTTGTAGGGTGTATGTTACAGTTCGAAAGGACTTCACCACACTGACATTATTTAAAACAAATAAAACAAATTTAAGACCTGTTTTGGAATCTTTATGGCTTCATTTTTTACATATAAATATCTGATCACCTAAAATTTATTCTGATGTAAAGTGTGAGCTTTAATCACAAATGTATTCTCAGCTACCTAGTTGTCTGATTTGAATGCCACCTGTGTCACATAAATTCCCCTTTCTAAGGTATATAATCCTGCGCACTGATTTGATTACTCAGGTGACAACAACAAGCTGCTTTAATTGCTGCAACTGTGCAGGAAGCTTTAATAACTGGTGGGGCTAGTGCCTACCCTAATTATTCTTTTCAGATTTTTTGTATTATTTCTGCTTGCATTTTACTGGATCTACCTTTATAGATCTTTACAATCCCTAACCTATTTTGCAAGAACATGGTAAGTCTTTCTATATGCTAAAGTTCTATTTTTCTAAATTTCTTCAAAGCATTTTAGAACATTCCTCACACATAAAAATAAGAAGCTCCCATACCACCTCTACCTGCCATCAGCACCTGCACCATAAACACTGCTTCCCTCCTGATACTTTCCTCTTCCGCTTAAGAACCAGATCCTGATCCCTCTCACAAACTTGAGGAAGTAACTCCAGCAATTCTTCCTTCTTGCATTTGTATCATTAATTGGATCCCAACTGGATCCGCTACAATGGCATATAAACAGTATTTCTTACTTAAGAAGTTTTTTTCTATTTTTTAATTTTTTAGACTAGTCAAGTGAAGCAGTGGGAGTAGAGAAGGAACAAAGGGATCTTTAACTGGTTGTGATCAATTAGTTGTAAACACCACTGCAT
>CAUYRT010007596.1:0-23798 GCA_963574885.1 Lepilemur ruficaudatus
ATGTGTGCCCAGGTAGAGAAGTAGACATAATGGGGATTCTCCTAATTTCTGCTTTAAATGAAGCTCAGTGCCTCTGTGTATAGCAGGAATAGCAGCAAACAGAGCAGCATATCCACCCTCTCAGTGGTTCACTGTGTAGGGACCACTGAGGGATGGCTCTATCCCTATATAAACACCAGGAATTACTTGGCCCACTGATTTCTCATAGGTCCTTTCATGTCTTTAGGTAATTTCTTTTCATGCATGTTTAGATCTATACTCTGCCAAAGTCTCCAGGGGATCCCTCTGTGTATCGCTAGAGCTCTTTTTCTAATCATCCCTCGTCCTCCTACTTGCAAATTCAATTCACCTTGGCCCCCTCCAACACTGATCTTTGTCTTCCCATTGAGAGAAGCTGCAGCCTCTGATTATTCCACCTGTATAGGCTGGAAACTGGATGCAGGGTGCAAACTGAGAGTCCTATTTTGGGGTGAAATTTCCTGAGCTCCTTCAATGTATTTTTGTCATTTTCTAGTTGCCTGAGTCAAAAGGTAAAATAAAATCCCTGTTATTCTGCCATGACCAAAATGAGAAGTATTGATTCCTTTATTTTTAGAATGTATCATTCATAAAATTTTCTTGTATATCCTTTTCTCTTAAACTAAAATATGAATTACTTATGAGTAGACATCATGTCCTATTTATCTTTGTATCATTGACACCTTCCATAAAATTTTACACAGGCTTCTGAAAAAGGACAGATACTATTTATCCAGTGTTTTTATATCATACACTGATATAAGCGCTTTCAAGTTTATCCTACATTAGCCCTTCAACATAGAAATTTTTATGAAATTCATTTTATAGTTAAGAAAGCTTAAATATAGAATAATTAGATAACTTGCCCAAGATAATGGACATGCATGTCTCCCCAGTATTTTAAAGTCACTGAGAGCAGGGATTTTGTCTCTTCTGCTCATTGGATGTAGTAGGAACTCAAATAATTTTTGGCAAATAGATGAATGAATGATTTTCTTTGGCCTTGTGTACTTTAATGCATTATGTTACTCAATGATGAACTTAACTATTTTTCTCCATTCTGGACACACCATTAAAGCTCTGCTTTTCCGTAGTCATTTTCTAACTGAAGTCAGGTGCCAAGCTTATGGGTCTTCTTGAGATTCACTTTGGGCCATCTATCAAAAGGACTGGGACAACCTTGTCCTTACCTGGCATGGACCCATTTCTGGATGTATGCATTCCTGTTTACCGATCAGGAATACAAACTTCTGCCAACAACTATTCTTCTACTAATGCTCTCAATGTCATCACCTTCGGCCTTTTAGGAGAACCCATCACATTGATCATTCCCTGCTCTCCTGTAGCCTCAGCCCATCCTCACTACTATGCTCCTCCAACTAATATTTTTAAAAAGCAACCACATCTCCTATTAGAAAATAACTTTTACTTTCACCCGTGTTTTCTTCATATACGTTGAGTGTGCTCTATCCAAAATGTTTGGGACCAGATGTGTTTTGGATTGTGGAATATCTGCATTATACTTACTGCTTGAGCATCCCCAATCTAAAAATCCCAAATCAGAAATGCTCCAGTGGCGCTATCTCAGGTTTCTGGCATACCAACATACCTCCCTACTCACGCAGAATGAATGCGCTGAAGATAAGAAATGTTGCTTGATATACTGTACGCTTATGGTATTTTCCTTAGTTTTGAAGACATGATTCTGCTCATTGTCTCTCTCAACACTTCCTTTACCTTCTCATTCCTCAAGCTGTAGATAAAAGGCTTTACAAGAGGGGTCACCACTGTGATGAGAACAACAGCTACCTTGTCAAAATCCAGTGAATAGTTCTGAATAGGTCTCACATACACAAAGATGTTGCTCCCGTAAGCAATGGAGACAACAGTGATGTGAGAAGTACAGGTAGAAAAAGGTTTTTGACAGCCCTGGGCTGAGGGGATGCCCAGGATGGTAGAAACGATGTAGGTGTAGATGCAGTAGTGAATGCCAGGGAGCTCAGGATGATAAGGGCAGAAAGGAGGAAGTTTATTTTCTCAAAGAGGCGGGTATCTATACAGGCCACCTGTAGAAGAGGGGCAATGTCACAGAAAAAATGGTTAATTTCTTTCCTACAGTAAGGTATCCTTGTGACTACAATGGTTGGAACCAACACGGACAGGAAGGCTCCCACCCAGCAGCCCAGAACCTGCAGGAGACAGGCCCTGCTGCTCACCATGATGGTGTAGCGCAGGGTTTACAGATGGCCACATAGCGGTCAAAGGACATCACTGCCAAGAGGATAAACTCCACTGTCCCCCAAAAGAGGTAGAAATATGTTTGAGCAATGCAGCCAGCAAAGGATATGGTCTTATTCTCTCCTAGGAGGCAGGCTAGCAATTTCAGGGTAACAACAGTGGTGTATAAAATATCCAGAAAGGACAAATTACTGAGGAAAATGTACACTGGTGTTTGCAGTCGATCATCAGTTCATATTAATGAGATGATGATAATGTTTGCTGTTGCTGTTAATGTGTAAGTCAACAAGAGAACCACAAAGAGGCATATTCAAATCTCCAAGAGAGCTGGGGAGGCAAGTAGGTTGAATTCGGTCACCGTGCTCCAATTTCCCATGCCTACTACTATGTGGTAGGCAGGGTTTCCCTGAAGAAACAAGAAAAAGAAAATTAGCTGAGGTATTTGTATAAATATCTGTTGAACATGTATTGGGGAGAGTGCCTTGTATAGATGAGTCATAGCATACAGTCCTCTACCTGAAAGATATTATTGTGCCAGCCTAGGAAAGTCGGAACTCTATTTAGACTCACAGACTTGTGTTTTCTGTGAAATGATGGGAATAGACTGGATAAGAAATTTTAAGCTTCCTTCTAGTTATAAAATTCTATTCCTTTTCATTAAATAAAATGTCTATTCTTTACTAGTCTTCTGGCTTCAATTTCCCAGCTAAAATGTCTTTTAAATACTTTCTAGCTTTTTCTATAACAAATATTCTTCACTTTGGTGGTTGTCATGAGGAAGAGATAAAGGTCGGTTTAGTATTTTTTATATTTGGAGACCTCCAGAATCTCCCAGTTTTTAGTCTTTCCCTAGCATATAGAGATCTATGGAAACAGTCCAGAGATATTTAAAAGGAACAATGGCTCATGGTTCTTATTAATCACTTTAGGTGACACTTGAAAAAGTAATAATGGGTACCATGTCTTTAGATTATGCTCTGTGTCTAAAATCTACCTCCTACAAGTTCTATGAAGTATATAATATATACACCATATATCTGACTAATCATGTGATAGGTCAGTATGTAGTGTGAGGTATAAATTATACACAGGAAGGCAAAGCAGAAGTAATTCAGCTTACTTAATTTACTTGATCAGCTGAAATCACAAAACTATACTTCAAGGTCATCCAGTTTGATCTTTATCTCAATATCTGAGCAATGATTCTTTTGCATAGATTATGCCATTTTATACTTTTTTTTCCATTGCTTTATTTGTATATATTCTTGGGAGTATAAGAACAATTTTATCCACCAAGAAACCTTTCATCATCCACCCCCCCAAGTCTCCACTGTCCATTGTTCCACACACTGCTTCCATGTGTACACATTATTGAGCTCCCACTGAGTGCAAACATGTAGTATTTGTCTGTGTCTGAGGTGTTACGATTAAGACAATGGCCTCAGGTTCTATCCATGTTGCTGCAAAAATATGATTTCATTCTGTTTTATGGCTTAATAATATTCCATTGTGTGAATATACCACATTTACCTTATCCAATCCTCCATTGATAGGCATTTAGCTTGATTCCGCATCTTCACTATTGTGAATCATGCTGCGATAAACAGACAAGTGCAAGTAGCTTTTTCACATGTTCATTTCTTCCTTTGGGTAGATATCCAGCAGTGGGATTGCTGGATTGTTTGGTAATTCTATTTTTAGTTCTTTGAGAAATGTCCATACTGTTTTCCGTAGAGGCTGCACTAATTTACATTTTCACTACCAGTGTATAAGAGTTCCCTTTTCTCCACATCCTCACCAACATCTGTTATTTATATATTTTTGTCTTTTTAGTAACAGCCATCCTGATTGCTATAAAATATTATCTCATTGTGGTTTCAATTTGCATTTCTCTGATGATTCATGATGTCATATATTTTTTCATGTGCATGTTGGCCATTTGTATGTCTTGTTTTGAAAAATGTCTATTCATGTCTTTAACTCACTTTTTAATGGAGTTATTTGGATTTTTTTGTTGTTGAGTTGTTTTGAGTTCCTTGTGAATTCTGGATGATAGTCCCCTGTTGGATGTCTAGTTTTAAAATATCCTCTCCCATTCTGTAGGTTGTTCACTCTGTTGATTATTTCTTTTGCTGTGCAGAATCTTTGTAGTTTAATTAAGTCCTATTTGTCTATTTTTGTTTTTGTGGCCTGTGATTTTGAAGTCTCAGTCATAAAGACTAACTAAAAGAGTTTTCCCTAGGTTTCTTCTAGTATTTTTATAGTTTCATGTCTTACATTCAAGTCTTTAATATGTCTTGAGTTAATTTTTGTATATAATGAGAGATAGGGGTTTGCATATGGCAATTCAATTTTCACAGCACCATTTATTAAAAAGGGTGTCCTTTCCCCAGTGCATGTTCTTGTTAACTTTGTCAAAGATAAGTTGGCTATAAGTATGTGGCTTTATTTCTGGGTTCTCTATTCTGTTGAATTGATCTATGTGTCTATTTTTGTACCAATAGCATGCTGTTTTGGGTACCATAACCCAGTAGTATAATTTGTAGTCAGGCAATGTGATGCCTCCCCCCAATTTCATTTTTAAAACTATCCATGCTTTAACTCTGACCTCACTGTTTTCTTTGCCTAGATTTCACTTAGCACCTTCTTAATAAATAGGTTAGCAACTGCCCCACTCTTTGCTACTGATTGTGGCCACCTCATTTTCCTCTTCCTACCTCCTTTCCTACCCATCCAACAAGATAAAAAAGGTTTGCCCTCCTATTGTATTTTTCATTTGAAGTTTTTTCTTTACAAGAAAGACATTTTCAGTGCAAAGAATTTTAAAATGCAAATGCAAAAAAGAAATTTATAATCTGTAATCAAACTTCTTAGAAATGCAGTGACATTTTGGTGTATATATTAAATAGGTCTAGGCTGTTTTGAAATTAAAATTACATGCAAAGTTATCTAAAATAAATCATACTAGCAGACTATTTTGTAACCAGCTTTTTTCCTTTCTTTCTCTCTCTTTTTTTTTCTTTTGCAGTACATCATCTTTCCATATCAATTACTAGAAATCTACACAACCACTTTTTAGGGTCATATAGTGTTTGATTCTATGAATGGGACTGTGATATATTTAGCCAGTTGCTTAGTGTTGGAAATTTAGATGGTTTACATTTCTTGCCTGACTAAATAATGATCAAAGAAATATTCTTTCATATAAATCTTTGTGCAGCTGTCTTATTAATTCCTGAGAATCTTCTTTTGCAATACGATGTTTGCCCTCACTATTTCTATCTTAATATATAACAACCCAAGAAAGACTTGGTCGAATAATATTAGATTTTACCTTAGTAGAGCAGTTGATAATGTAAAATCACTTATAGATCTCCCTCATGGGTTCTTAGTCTAAGGTAATAGTCCTATATCACAGCTGGGCCTGGGTAGCTGATGCCTCAATAGGACTGAAATGCTATGCGCGCTCTCTCTCTCTCTCTCTCTCTCTTTTTTAAAAAATCTCTTTTTAGGTTTTGGATTTCAATTTTCTCATCTGGAAAATTAGAATGTTGAAATACCTATTTATAAGGTTCATTCCAGTCTTAGAGTCTTGCTATTAGTTACTTTTCAATTTCCTAATCCACTTAGAGACTCTAACTTCCTTTATTCTTCAGTAAACAAACTCCCAAACAATTTTCTAAATTACTGCACTGAAGGAGCTAATTATGGATACATACAGCAGTATAATAGCATGTGAAATCACCTGTGAGCCTTCTGTATGAGGCATTCTGTTATTTGTTCTTTGTGTATCTTGTTATCATTTCCATGAGGTTGTTCAATAGAAAAATAACATTTCAGATTTTAATTCAAGTATTAATTAGATTAATGTGAGATAGTTTAAACAACTGGGTACTAATCCCAGTTTTTACCACTTGTAGCTTTGTTATATTGAATTAAATTCTTCACCTGAGTCATAGCTTCTTCATCTGAGCAATAAAGATAATTATAACATGCAAAATGAGCTGCCACGAGATTAAAATGAAATCATATGTGTAACAATACCTCACAGATTCGTGCAGAAAAACTTGATTCTATTGAGAAAGAATTGAGATGGACTTAAAGAAGATGAACAATTAAAGCTAATTGTTTCTTATCTGAGTAAGTATCAATACATTTTGAATTAATTTGTAACTGTGGAATACTTTTAATACATACTTACCCCTAATCTCTCCGGATTGACATCTGACCCCATTAAGAATACTGACAGATCAGAGAGACTATACACAGAGAAGTAAATTTAACAAAAGTGACACATTAGTGAATAAAACATATGTGAAAAGGTATACTTACAGTGTACCAACTGTATAAGATAATGTAAAATTCCCCAATATGTTTTATACATGCAGACATAGTAAGAGGTTCAAGCTTTAATTATTCTATGTGCATGAATTAATTCTAAGGATCATATTTTGAATTTATTATTATATATTGATAATTCTATTCCTATTTCTAATTCATAGAAATACCTCCCAAAGATGAAATAAACCTTACTATGTCACTGGAGCATCTAACTTCAGTATGAATCCTTCTAATTAGCATTTTCACCACATACTCATCCAGCCATTGCTTGGATGACTTCAGTGATTGGTAAATCACTATCTTGCTTTAGCACTGGCTGAATAAAAATTCACACCTTGAATGGAACACTCTGTCTTGAATACACATTCATGTGCTGATTTTACCAACCAAATACTAACTTTTTCCACCATGACAGCTCTTCAAACACCTTTGCGATCTACATATCCTGCTTGCTCTACAACATCTCAGTAGATTCAGCACAACACATATTTTATAGTCTGTTTTTTCAGATAGAGAACATGACAGCTGTGGTAAGTGGCCTTAAAAAGTTATAGGAATTAATCAGTCATAGCTGTAGTAGAGTAGATCTTCCCTGACTCCACTTACAAAAGCTAGAAAATTATGATTGTCAATTCTCAGGTATTTTTCCTCATGTAGGAAGGCTATATTTTGTCTCTTTGATTAATTCTGAGTTATTTTGGTTATTAATTGTGTTTTTAGGATATAGAATCTCCTAGATCTAACTGATCTAGACATGGCAAATGCAGTGTCCTTCTTAGGTATACTCACCAAGTGATGCCTCAGTGAAAGGAACTCAGTAAAATATCCGGTATTTCATTCCACCTTCATGATTTTTAGAATATCCTTCCATGGAAGCTTTTACTAAATGGACTTGAATACTATAAATGTGTTACCAGATTAAAAGTGACTTGAATTTTTTTTTAAAGTTTACTGTTTTCATTTTCTCTATACAGTAAAGCTTTCCTTTTTGTTATCATTCTTTTTTTCTAAGTGGATGAACTAAGTTTTTTTCATGGCCTTATTTGCCTTGGAGATTTAGATAAAAATAGCTCTTGGGGATATAAGCCAAAAGAAGTTAATTAATAATATTGTTATAAAGGAATATTGGTTTTGGACTTCCTAATCACAATTAAAAAGTTTTAGAAGGTGCCAGAGACCTATTAGGGGCCCTTTGGGGATTTTCCCAAATATTTTGATTTATCCATTTAAAGGAAAAAGAATACTTAAAAAAATCTTCAGGGAGGCTAAAAATATAGAACACTTTTCATCCTTCTTAAAATATTACTATCATAGAGAGTATTCTCCAAAAATGGTCTGGGCATGGTTGCTCATGCCTGTAATCCCAGCGCTCTGGGAGGCTGAGGCAGGGGAGGATCGCTTGAGACCAGAGTTTGAGACCAGCCTGGGCAAAAAAGTGAGACCCTGTCTCTACAAAATGGAAAAAGAAAATCTCCAACACTGAATATTCTAGAGTTTCAGATACCATGTAGTATCTCCGTCTATACTAGCATGATGTTTTAAAAGTTTCAGATGAAAATATGGCCACAGTAAAATCCCATTATGCTCTTTCTCCCTGTCCTGACTCTGTTCAAAAAGATGAGCCCCTACACAGAACTCAGCCTAGTACAACTCCGCTCTTCCATACTCTTGACTTACCTCTCAGAGCTGCATGCTTGTCATAAATGCCCGTTGTGTTCCCTGATATATATTTCTTCAATAACAATTCCTTCAAACATTTTTCTCTTGACTAAAAAACTCTCTATTTATTTTCTACCTTAACAGAAATCTGACTTTCACATGAGAACACTGGTTCTACCGAGGCTTTTGAGTGAGAATGTGCATCCTGCTTTTTATGTACCAGAGAGAGAGGAGTACATAACTATAATATTATATTGTTTTATATTTATTTGGCATTATATTAATTATATATTATGTAATATACTACATGAAATATGATATATTTATATTAATTATATATTATATACATGTATATATTATATTAATATAATTATATGTTTTATATTTATATTCTATTAATTATATGTTATGTAACAGACTTTCCAGCACCTTTCCCCTCACAACAACATAAGCTGGGACAACTATCCTTGCATTAAAATACCTTCACAAGAGCTAAGAAAACCAACTGAGAGAACACAGCACCTGAATGTAACTCAAAGATAAGAAAAGATGCACTGACAGCTAAAGAAACTGTCACGAGAGCAAACAGACAAACTACAGAATGGGAGAAAATTTTCGCATGCTACACATCTGATAAGGGGCTGATAACTAGAATCTATTTAGAACTCAGGAAAATCAGCAAGAAAAAAATCAAACAACCCTCTTAAAAAGTGGGCAAAGGACAGAAACAGAAACTTTTCAAAAGAAGACAGATTAATGGCCAACAGACACATGAAAAAATGCTCAACATCTCTAATCACCAGGAAAATGCAAATCAAAACTACAATGAGATATCACTTATCTCCAGTGAGAATGGCCTTTATCAAAAAGTCACAAAACAATAAATGTTGGCCTGGATGTGGAGAGATAGGAACATTCCTGCACTGCTGGTGGGACTGCAAACTAGTGCAACCTCTGTGAAGAGCAATATGGAGACACCTTAAAACGACACAAGTAGATCTACCATTTGATTTAGCAATCCCACTACTGGGCATCTACCCACAAGAACAAAAGACACTCTATAAAAAAGACATCTGTACTTGAATGTTTATAGCAGCACAATTCACAACTGCAAAGTTGTGGAAACAACCCAAGTGCCCATCAATACATGAGTGGATTAATAAAATGTGGTATATGTATACTATTTAGTACTACTCAGCTATAAGAAACAACAGTGATATGGCACCTCTTGTATTTTCCTGGGTAGAGCTGGAACCCATTCTACTATGTGAAATATCCCAAAAATGGAAAAATAAGCACCACATGTACTCAGCATCCAATTGGTTTTAACTGATCTACACCTAAGTGTGCATATAGGAATAACGTTTATATGGTGTCGGGCTGATGGGAGGGAGGAGGAGGGGATAGGTATATACATACATAATGAGTGTGATGTGCACCATCTGGGGGATGGAAACGCTTGAAGCTCTGACTCGAGGGGGGTCAAGGGCAATATACCTAACCTAAACATTTGTATCCCCATAATATGCTGAAATTAAAAAAAAAATTTAAAAAAAGAAAAGATGCACTGAAGAGGTAGAAAAGACAGTTTCACATTACCCACGTCACCCTTTCCCCAGCCCTAGGAACCACGGTGTGGAGAGAGATACCCTCCTCATTGGGGACAGAGAGGGAAGTCAGCACCAGACTTTTGCACTGGACTTGCCCAAATAAAACCCAGCCCCAGGAAGTCCCCCATGGCCCCAGACTCCAGTTTAGTACCTACAGACAAGAGTGTCCAGATCTGACCCACTGCTAGGCCAATCCTAGTGGCCTCAGACCCTAGACTGGCCCCAGTATGGGCTACCCCCGACAAACTCCATCTCCAGGCCCACTCCCGTGTCCAGTTGACAGCCCTAGCCTCAAGCACCAGGTTGGCACCTGCACACACAGGTTTCAGGCCTTCCTAGTGCCAACCCAGTCCCTGCAGCTGCATCCTCCGCATTCTGTGGCCCCACGCTCTAGCAGACCCAAGCTTCAGGCCCACCCCAGCAGAGCTGGCCCACACATACTGAGGCTCTAGGACGGACCCTGTAGACCCAGGTTCCCGGCCTGACCCCACAGACTCAGGCTGCAGGCCTCCCAATCCTCCACCGCGGTCTTGCTTGTCTTTTTTTCCCCCTCCGTGCCTCCCGCGAGTCCACTTTGGGCCTTCTGTCCCTGATCGCCTGGGCTCGCCTCGCTGTTGCCTGCCGCTGTCGTCGGGAGGTGGGTGAGGTGATGCACAAAGCCCCATTTTTGCCCACTGCATACCCACCCGCGCGGCCATCTGCTACTTTTTGCACCTTCCGCCAGTTTCCTGCCCGGGAGGGTGGAAAGAGCACGCTGTGGGTCTCGTGCTCCCGCGTGCGGTGACTGGGAGAGGTGACGGAGCGTTTCTAGTGGGTGTGAATAGGAGAAGTTCGCCCTGACATATGTGTATGCGGGCGTGGCTCAGTCAGTAACAGCCTGGCAGGTGCATGCAGTAGGTGGAGGATGGAGTGCAGCAGTGGACGGTCATAGGCCCACGAGGGTTCAATCCAGGTTTTTTCTCTGGAATTAAGAGATTAAAAGGGTATTGTCTAAAGGGGCCTGGACAGCCTCTTTCTGGTCTTTCTAGGAAGGATGCTTTGTGGGAAATAAGAGGATTTCATTTTTTTCTAATCCGGTTTTAGGGTAAAAGTAGTTTATTCAGCATGCTCCATCCATCGTGAATTCAGTTTACCCTTTTTATTCCTTTTCTTATCCAAGGATTGGCATGTAGTAGGCCCCTGATGATGGCCCATTGACTAAATGAATTATGGAAGAGCCCGGTAGTTATCCTCATCGTGTATGCCATTTTGCAAATTGTTTTTTAAATGAGAGTAAACATGATCCCACGTAAACATACTGTGAAATATGCAGTTATCTGATCTGCTGGTCTCTTAAGTCCTGAAATATGAGTAAGAAAAAAACTAAATAAAAAATATATTATTGGAGTATTATGCTTTTTCCTCTCATATTCTTGGGGAGGAGGCAAAGTTTGGAGGATACCGAATTTGCTGTTAGCTTTACACCACAGGCAGAAGGATATGACATCTTTGTTATTTCATTTTTTTGTAATACTGATTTGTGGGAGAGGTTGCATGTTCTCTGATGATTATTTCATTTTTTAAAATGGAAGCCCAGAAATAGCTTGAGACTTTTCCTCTGCTATTTTGGGGAATTATCCTAACCATTGGTCAAACACCCAGATAGTGAAAGAACCCCTACATAAAGGGTCAGTTTATTGTATAATACGTGTTACAGTAGTTCTCAACCTCTAGAATTACTGAAAAGGTGTATGAGTTCATATTTGCATCACGGATAGATTCTACGAATATTTCACACATGTATACATTTCACACATGTGACTCACTGGTTTTCCAGTGAGTCAGTATAAGGGTGATAAGAGCATAGTCTGGGCCCGGCCATCTGGATTCAAAACCCAGCTCCACACATACTAGCTGTGAGATTTTAGGCAAATTCCTGATGTCTGTGTGCCTCAGTTTCTTTATGTATAAAATGGGGATGATAACTGTCTCATGAAATTGTTCTGGGGATTAATTCAATTTAATTATATAAATCTTGCCTATCCTTCTTAAATGGCTATTAATGGCTATTAGTGCTATTACTACAATAAAAGTTTCTATTGAAAGCAATTATAAATTTAGAGTAGCATTTTGCTATTGTGAGGGGAGAAGAGTTGTAGGAGTCCTTGTACATACTGAATATAGTTTGAGACTGTGGTAATAATGCAGCATAGGTTTTGGTCAGCAGTATTATTGATTTGCATAAAGAATCAGATTATTTAACAGACTCTGAAGTAGGAGTCACATAATGCAATGGAAAAGGCCACTGACCTGGCGGTCAGGAGACTTGGGCTCTGATCCCACCTCTACCACAAACAAACCAGCTGTGTTTCTTTGAGCAAATGACTTATCTTTTCTGGCTTTCAGTTTACTCTGATTAGCATGAGGACCAGATAATCTACAAAGCCCCTTACAATTTTACCCTTTTTTTTCTTTTTTTTTTTTGAGACAGGGTCTCTCTCTGTCGCCTGGGCTGGAGTGTGGTGGCATTATCGTGGCTTACTGCAGCCTCAAACTCCTGAGCTCAGCAATCTTCCTGCCTCAGTCTCCTAAGTAGCTGGTACTATAGGCACATGCCACCATACCTGGCTAGTTTTTCTATTTTTCATAGAGATGGGGTCTCGCTCTTGCTCAGGCTGGTCTTGAACTCCAGGCCTCAAGCAATCCTCCTACCTTGACCTCCCAAAATGCTAGATTACCTGGCCCAGACTGGTACTCTTTGCATTAAATGGGGAGATCACTGTACATTGTAGAGATGGCTAACTCACTCATTGCCTTTTATCCTTATGTGATTGGTCAGTGCTTCATGTTGCAATTCTTGAACAAAGCTGAAGGAGAAAACGGATTGTAAATTGTACTGATGCTGTAATGAAAAGGGATTTTGTCCTTTAAAAAACCTTAAATGATAGTATATGAAGACATTCTAACCAACCAACATTAAAGAAACCAATTTTTCAGCAAACGTAAAATTTGTTAGTAAGTAGGATACCATGAATCCAAACCTTAGGGTTTGTACAAATTGTGTGCGATGACAAAGGTAATGCCCTACTCTAAAGTTATGGATTTTAATCATGACATTTCTTGAATAATTCAAATGTCTTCATTACTTTGGTTCTTAAAATGCACATATATAGTTTAGACCAGATTTGAGCTATCTATAGCCCATAGACCAAATGTTTTTTATGCATGAAGAATTGTTTTTACCTCTTAAAATGGTTGGGGAAAAAATCAGAAGAGGAAGAAGATTTTGTTACATGTGAAAATTACATGAAATTCCTATTTTTGTGTACATAAATAAAGTTTTACTGGAACACACACACACAAAATCCAGGATAGGACAGTTGAAAACAAGTGGAGTTGCTATTTGCCATGCTTGTCCTAAAAATTTTATCAGGATGGGGAAAAATGATACTGAGAGTTTTTATTTTGTTGTTCTCTGAGCCAAATGTAGTTCTCTGAGAAGAACTAAAGATGTAGCATTACTGTCCCTAGTGGAGTCACTTAACCTCATGAGAATGAAAAAAAAAAAAATGCTAGTCTTTTTTAGATGATCTCAGGGCTTCATCATGTCTAGGAAGAAAGGCCCTGGGCCCTCTGGACCACAACAATCTGTGTGTAACAATTTAATTGTCACCTTGCCAAATTAAGGCTTTCATTTTTAGGGGCATTTTTTTTCTCATTAGCATTTCTGTGAATCCTTAGAAAATTGAATAAATTGCACAGTTCAAGATTCAAGAATTAGGAAAATGTAGCATAATGGACAAAGTATTGCAGGGTTTAGAATCAGAGAATCTGTGTTGAATTTTTTGGCACAGTCATGATGCCAGACTCAGCGTCCTATGACAGTGCCACCACAGTGATTTATACCTAGATGGGGTTCAATATATGTTTGTGAAGAACATCATGTTGGGGAAGGGTGAATAGAAATGAAGTAAGATGTGGTGGCAGTTGGGGTTGGAGATAATTTAAGATCTTTGCTGCTATCAATAAAATGTGAAAAAATTTAATTGTCACTAAACTATATTAAAAGCACTTAATTGCATACTTACAATAAAGCTATAAAATTTAACATCTGCCCTCACTAAAATTTTTGACATATTAGTAGTTACACTTTAATTTATAAAATACACATGTAAACAAATTTAGGTAAGAGCCAGACTGTTTAACAAATAATCGACAATTTCATAATAAAGCATACTTACATCACACTGATTGTAGAGCAATTGGTATTTTGTTCATTCCTGTATGTTAAGAAAATTGAACTTGGAGTATTTTTTCTTACTACACACAATCCACTATTCTTGAAAAGTTTTTTTTACTCCAATTTTGAGTTCTTTATAAATTTCTGTCTTATTCAAGATTCTTCCCCATATCATACTTAATCTCCTTTCAAAACCAAACCTATTGGTTATTCAAATTTTTCTTAAATACTCCTTCTTCCCTTGATTAAAAAACTGTCTTTTTGTGATCTGTGATTACTTTTCTTGGTTATTTTTCTTAGTCCAATTGAAGAAGTCTAAGTCTTGACTTAGATAGTATTATACTATCATTTAATCTTCAGCACTTTCAGTATGTCTTAATCTCAGAACACGGCTCTGAGTTTCAAGCAATGTACATTCTGGACTACATTTTTGCCAAGACGGGCAGGATGGTTAGGTTTGGTGATGAATCCAAAAGTAAGATACAACCGAATTAAACGTAGGCACTCTACTCTGCCTTTTATTTTAGATCCCTGGTAAAAGTGACCGCAAGCTTCTGAACTCTCAGATTTTCTTTTCACTTGTACGAATGTGATTTTTTCTCTATTCATTCAATTTCTATTTCTTTAGTGGATCCAACCAGAAAATTAGAATTTTTAAAAGCCATAAAACGTCAGGTTAGAAAAGAACTTAAAAGGTTTAAGAGCCAACCTGATTTTAAAAAGGTCTGCAACATCTTCAACAAGTTGTTGTCCAGTGATGTTAAACTCACTCTTCCTAAAGCATCCCATTTTACTTTAACAGCCCTGAATGCTAGAAAAATTCATATTTATATGCACTGAAATATCTCTTTAAAGTTTCATGATTTGGTTTAGACAGTCCTGTTTATTCACCAGCCATGTTGTGACTTGATTGTAAATATATCCACCTTATTTGCTTTCTCCAGAAAATCATATGACCTTGCTTAAGTCAAAGTGATTGCAATTATAATCTTTAAGAATGTTTTTTGTTCACCTTTAGAGATTTGGCTTCGAATGACTCTGGGGATTATTGCATAAAAAAGGTTAATTATTATTGTAATCAAAGAGTGTTAGAATTGAAGTAACTAATCACAGTTACAAAGTTAAGTTCTTCTGGAAGACTCTCTTGGGTGCTCTATTTTGTTTAAGGAAAAACTGATTCATTTCAAATCCTCAGGGAAAGAGAAACTTGGAAAACTTAAAAAAAAACCGAAGCGTTCATAATATCTTAAACTAAAGTTTAAGCTGCTCCTTGAACTGAGATTATTTACATATATGTGTATTTCTATGTATATATTTTAAAATCCATTTTACTGAGTTTCAATTTGTATATAATAGGCAATTATAAAAATATAATTTGTTGAATTCTGGCAAGTGTATACAGTCATATAACCACCATCATCACCACAATGGTTTACAATTTTCCATTACCTTAAAAAGTTTTCTTGTGTCCTTTTGTAGTAAATGCTTTTCTTTCTCCAATTTAACCCCTAAAAACCACTGATATGCTTCCTGTCACAGTAATTTTAAATATTCTAGAATTTTATAGATGAGGAATCTTATAGCATGTAGTGTTTTGTCACTGATTTCTTTCCCTTAATCTGATGCTTTGAGATCAATCCTCGTGTTTCAGGTATTAGTAGTTTCCTCCTTTGTTCTACTGAGAGTTACCATCTCTGAGGGGGGATTTCACATTAACCAAGCACACAAAGCTGAGACATAAAACCAGTATCTTCATTTGTTAACTTATCATGAGTCTAGAATACTTACAATTTTTATGAGAAATACTTTGCTACACATATAGGAAGTCTGAACGTTGAAAGTTCAGTCTAATATGTGGATGACAATGGTCACACTAATTAGAAAATCTGCAGTTTGCAGTTTCTCTGCAGTGAGACTAAGAAGTCAAATTAGAAGCCAAATTTATACTCCAGTCAAATTAAGTAGAATCCGTTTTTCTTCACTTTTGGATTTTTATTAGTCAGTAAATAAAAAGAAGAAAAAGAATAATCCCAAATGAGAGCTAGATATGGGGTTACCTATTTCTTATTTTGAATAAAATAAAAACATTAAAATATAACTACCATGTCATAAACCAACAAACAAAAACATATAACTTCAGGGGAAAAATACCTTCCTTCCAAGGAAAGGAAATGACAATATTAAAATATTATTTTCACCATTGACTGGTGAAAAATTTATAACACAATCACACTATTTCCTAGGACAAAGTTAGAAAATCAATAGATTAGATGTTTTCAACAGATGTTGCATTTATCTCTCAATATAGGTAACTTTCCAATAGGCTGGTAATACTTGGAATAAGTTGGCTGACACTTCGTTTATTCCTTTCTACATGTGGGCATGCTTGACTCTGAGACCAGAATATTTGTCAATTCATTTGTTCAGGTTCATTATCTCCTGTGTCATACTTAGCTATAAATATTTGTCTTAGGGATTTCCCTCTTTCTGTGGTTCTGAAACTGAACAACCTGTGCTCACCTTCCAAATAGTTTCTGAGTGATACAATTTATTTTGGATGAATGAACATATTTATTCAGACTGCCATCAAGTCCTGCTGAACAAGAATCCATTAGGTCCCTAAGAATACTATATTGCATTTCTCTAATATATTGTACACTGATTTTAAAATAGTATGATCATTGAGTAATCAATGTACCTTTTCTTATTTGTGAACATCCCTCTATGGTAACTGGTCTTAAGAGTAAATCATAGTATTTACTTTATACTCCATCAACCACACAGGTTTATTTTGAGAATAAAATCAGATGGTTTGTGTTGAAGAGCTTTGCAAACCAGAAATAGCTATGTACATGTTGGGGATTATTATCATCATTTGTGATAAGTATCAGGGATACTGGCGACGGGCAGCTCTTTGATGTAAATTAGGGATCTTATTAGATTACATCAGATCACTATTCTCCAATAGTCCAATGTATTCATTCTACCCATCATTCAAGTTCTATCTTCTTGTTCCTCTATTCTCGCTCATGTGACCATGTTGAAGCCCTATCACTATCTTTTGCATTTAATGGTTTAATCTTGCAATGACCAGGAAAGGGTCTATCAATATAGGAAAGGAAGACCTGGGGAGAAATGACCATAAACAGGTGCTCCCACAAGGAAAGAGATTGATTTTGTTACCACCATTTCCAGAGCTTTCCGCATGTCTAATTGAGGAATATGAGGAGGAGCCAAAAAAGCCACGGGAGTGTCCAGGACCTCCATCCATCTGTAGCACTTTTAACCTTGCCACTAAAATTACATGTATGTGTAGGTGCATGCTATGTGTATGTATACACACACGCACACAAATATGCAAGGGACTATCCAGAAAGTATCCAGCCATGTAATATGTTCCCCTGAGATTAAAATGGCTGGATACTTTCCGGACAGCCCTTGTGCATACGTATGCCTGTGTGTGCACATGTTTCTGTTTTCCCAGATTGCATGTTTCTATAAATTGGGATAATTTTTTTCGTATTTTTCATAATGTATTACATATTTTAGAGCTTTGGTAGTATATATTAATATTTAGTCAGACATTAAATTGACTTAAAATTATTAGACTCAAAAAATCGGGCTGGAAAAGCACTTAATAGGTTATAGAAGTAAGGAAGTAATCTTTCCTCTTCCTCTGCTTGTTTGGTTTTGGGAATCGTCAATCTCTGTGGGTCTCAATTTACCTGCCTATAAAATGTGAACAGAGTAACCTGTGTGTTAACTGTGTACATTATAAATTAAAATATCCTATATGAATACAACATGTTATCAGCCTTATAGTTTTTAGGCTTTTTCCTTTTTGTCCATGTTACTCTCCACTTTTCATATTTGTATATTACATTATAAAAATATAATATATTTTTATATTATATTTTTCTTTAAATGATGTAGTTCTTCCTAGGTAAAGACCAAATAAAGACAAACTACAGAGAAGGACACATTATGTCACTCCAATGTAATTATTTTTAATGTAAAATCTATAATCTTTCTTTAATTCATAAATTTAAGTTTAGCTTTATAAAATAAAATCAGAATTTAAAAAATGAGTCTATAGATTGGTTAATGTTTGCATAATAATTACTTGGGCTTATAATTCCTTCTGTCTAGACCTCGAACTCCTCATTTAAAAGAGAATGAAAGTTATGAAGGTTATTAAATGCCCCTGAAGGTCCTCAGATTCTATACCAAAAACATAGTTAGCATTGTTTAGGTCTTTAATATGTTCCCATAGTTTCTCATGTAATCTTCACAACAGCTCTATGAAGTAAGTAAAATTATTACCCTCATTTTCTCCATAATAGTGCAGGACTTAGATGCAGGTACTTTTCTTCATAAAATCTATGACTTATCCAGAGACTATGCCCATGAATTCAAGGAGAAATGAACAAGGGCTGGATCACAACTAAAAAGCATGAAGAGAACAATTTTAACCTTGTTAACGTGCTGAGCGGCAGCTGCTGTCTTTCTCCATCCTGGTCAGGTGTGATGACTTCTCAGTCGGAGGAGAAATGCAAGACTCACATCCTCAGCTTTCTGCAGCATGCAACCTCCTCCATTGTCTTCCTTACAGTCAGGATTTCCTTGATTTCCTGTGATTTCCTTGGACTGCAATGGTACGTGCTACAATGGGAACTAGAGCCGGCTGGAGAGAAGCCATAGCCTGGAAGGGAATTTCCAGACTTTCTCATGTCCACGCTACATAGACAGCCTTCTGACCACTGAGCCCGCTTCCTGCATCAGTATCTTTCCTGGGCTTCTCAAACAATGGGACAAAGGTGTTTTCAGAAGTCATGGAGACAGGGGAAGGCTCTCCACAGCAACCTGCAACCACAGCCTTGTTCCATGTCATCAAATAGCCTTGAGGTCAGGACCAAGTTTCTCCTGTCACTTACATGATCAAGTATATTTCTCAATTCTGGATTCTCACATAAATGCAGTGACAAAGGCAGAAGCCAGGCTGAAGACCAATCAGAGGTATCAATCACTGCAGCCTTGGAAAACTAGGGAGTGAGAATAAAGGAAACTCCAGGGAACAAGAGGTAATATAGGTTAGGGTCACCTAATACAGTTTAGTAGGAAAGGGAACTGAGAATATAGAATATAGATGCTGAGTTCTGTAACTTTTTTCTTAATTGCAGCATATTATGAGGGTACAAATGTTTTGGTTACATGGATTGCTTTTGTACAGTTTGAGTCAAGGTTATAAGTGTGCGCATCACCCAGCTAATGTGCATTGTACGCATTAGGTGTGGATTTTCCCAGCTCCCTCCCACCTACTTGATTTCTGTTGAGTTTTGCTTCCATATGTGCACGTTAAGTGTTAACCGATTAGTTCCAGTTTAACAGTGAGTACATGTCCTGTTTGTTTTTCCATTCTGTGATACTTCACTTAGAAGAATGGTCTCTAGTTCCACCCAGGTTGTTACCAAAGGTATTAGTTCAACTTTTTTATGGCTGAGTAGTACTCCATGGTATATATATATATATATATATATATACATATATATATATGTGTGTGTGTGTATATATATATATACACCACGTTTTATTAATACACTCATGTATTGATGGGAACTTGGGTTGATTTCACATCTTCGCAATTGTGAACTGTGCTGCTATAAACATTCTAGTGCAAGTGACTTTTTATAGGACGACTTTTTTCCTTTGTGTAAATGCCCATTAGTGGGGTTACTGGATCAAATGGTAGTTCTACTTTTAGTTCTTTGAAGCATTTCCCTACTGTTTTCCATGGAGGTCATACTAGTTTGCAGTCCCACCAACAGTGTACAGGTGCTCCTTTCTCTCTGCATCTCTGCCAACATCTGTTGTTTTGGGAGTTTTTGATAAAAGCCATTATCACTAGGTAATATACTTAATTGTGGCTTTGATTTGCATTTCCTTGATGATTAGAGATGTTGAGCATTTTTTTCATATGTTTATTGGCCATTAGTCTTTCTTTTTAAAAAAAATTTTCCGTTCATGTCTTTTACCCAATTTTTAGTGGGGTTGTTTGATTTTTTTCCTTGTTATTTTTCTTGAGTTCATTATTGATTCTGGTTATTAGCCCTTTATAGGATTTGTAGCATGCAAATATTTTCTGCCATTCTGTAAGTTGTCTGTTTGCTCTCGTGATGATTTCCCTGGCTGTACAGAAGCTTTTTAATTTGATCAGAGCCCATATATTTATTTTTGTTGTTGTTGTGATTGCCTTTGGAGTCTTCTTCATAAATTCTTTCCCTAGGCTGAGAACTATAAGAGTTTTTCCAATGTTTTCTTCCAGAATTCTTACTGTTCTTATTGTTTTATGCCTTAGGTTTAAGTCTGTTATCCATCACAAATTAATTTTTGTGAGTGGTGAGAAGTGTGGATCCTTTTTATTCTTCTACATGTGGCTATACAATATTCCCAGAACCATTTGTTAAATAGGGATTCTTTTCCCCAGTGTATGTTTTTGTCTGCTTGGTCAAAGATCTGATGGCTACATGAGGATGGTTTTATATCTGTGTTCTCTCTTCTGATCCATGGGTCTTTGTCTCTGTTCTTGTGCCAATAACTTCTGAGGTGAAAGAATTTGTACTTATGAGCAAGAGTAGTGGTCATCTACCTTCATACCTAAGAAAATTGGCCACGAGCCATCTCAGTTACAAGAATCAGAGGAATGAGTACATTTCTAGGCATTAGCATGGATCCTAGGCAGACGGGCCTGAAGCAAGGAGCAGTTCTCATTGTGTATACTTGGGGGACTATGGAGATCTCCGTAGGGCACATTCACTGTGTCCCTAAATATCCACCATGTCTCCACCTATTCCTGATTAATAATTCAACTCATGTCTTGGTGGGACCTAGCGTACATCACAGTCCACTCTTAATCCGTTATCAACATACAAGTGAAAAGAGTGTTTTAAATTCAGCTAGCCTTTATGACAGGGGTCAGAAAATTATGGCCTGTGGGGCAAATTCTGCCCACCACCTGTTTTGTAAATAAAGTTTTATTAGAACAAGGCTTAACCCATTTGCTTATAGGTTTTCTGTGGCTATTTTCATGCTACAACAGCAGAGTTGAGAGTTTGTGACAGATTACATGACCACAACACTTAAAATAGTTATTTTCTGGATCTTCAGAGATCTGATCTCTGTTCCAGGAGATGAGGAAGATATCACAGGTTTGTATCCATTGGAATTGTTTCCAAGCTGTCTTTATGCCCTAAAGATGCTTACAACTTCCATGGATAGATTTTTTTAAAAATTAGTTTACACAAAAAGAGAAAGAAAAAAAAAGTTAGCTTCACCCACAGGTGGACTAGTGACCTCCTTCTGAAACAATCTGGGCCCCAGCCAGTTTCTTCAGGGTTCTCTTTACATTTGTGTTCCTCACCGTGTCAATTGTGGGGTTCAGCATGGGGGTGACTACATTGCCAAAGATCTGCACTGGGGTTACTAGCACTTCACTCAAAGATGGCTGGGTATAGATGAGGGCACAGAGCCCAAAGAACAGCATGACCACTGAGAGGTGGGAAATGCAGGTAGATGCTGCTTTGTGCCTCCCCTCAGCAGAGCGCATCTTCAGGATTGCAATGACTATGTGGATGTATGAGGCAAGGATGAGGAGGAAGCAAGTCATGGGCATGAGGCCAAGGTTGATGAAGCTCACAGTCTCAATGATAAGGGTGTTACCACATGACAATTTGACTAAAGGGAAAATGTAACAAATAAATAGTAAATTTCATCAGAGATACAATATGGCATTTGGTTAGTCAATGTGGTGAGAATTGTAGCATGAAAGGAACTAGTGAACCAGGCACTGGCAGCCAACAGGTCACACACCTGGCAGTTCATGATGATGGTGTAGCACAGTCGGTAGCAGATGGCAGCAAACCGGTCGTAGGCCATTACCATGTAGAGCAGACACTCAGTGCTGCCCAGGAAGTGGTAGAAAAATATGTGGCACGTGCAACCACCCAGGGAAATGACTGGGCTTCTCACCAGCAAGTTGGCCAGCATCTTTGTAGTGCTCACAGAGGAGAAACCAATGTCCAGCACGGAGAGATTACAAAGGAAGAAATACATAGGGGTGTGGAGGTGGGAATCAGACATCACAGCTAGGAGAATGAGCAGATTTCCCAGCAGTGTGCAGAGGTAGAAGATCAAGAACACAGCAAAGAGCACAGTTTCCTGCCCCTCTGTGTGGGGGATGCCCGGCAGGATGAACTCTATGACCAAAGTGTGATTCTTTATCTCCATAGAAGTTAGATATTATCTTGAAAAGGGGGGAAATGGCAATAAGTTGATGATCCAAGGGACCAAATTGCCCTGGTTTCTACCATTAGATTCATAAGGAAAAAAGCAATCATAGATCCTGTGGATGAAAGGAGACTGTTGATTGTAATTCAGACTGTAGAAACAGCAAACATCCTCACAAGGAAGTGTGATCATGTGGAGTGAGGACTGAATCCTGGAAACATGACTCATAAATTAGCAGATTTTATTTTACTGTCATCAGATCAAGAAGAACAAATGAAAAAGAGAATGGAAGAGTTGAGGACTAAGGAAGTCAGAGAAAGACAAAAAAGTAAAAGGAAATAAAGAAAGCATGAAGAAAACGGTGGAGGCAGGCACATTTAGAGTTTACATAGCAGTTTTACAACCATTTCCTAGTTAATCCTTAATGAAAGTCTATAAAATAGATGTTAATGTTTCATGGAAGTTAAATACTTGTTCAGATTCTCATATACATCTCATGGCAGATCCCAGATTAGAATCCAAAGATTTGAAATTTATTATAACATAATTGGGAAATGAGAGAAAAAGGAGCTATAAAAGTGAAAATACAAAAGTGAAAATACAAAAAAAAATTAATGCTGATCTTTGACAAAGCACATAGCAATATACGCTGAGGAAAAGAAGCCCCATTCAATCAATGGTGCTGGGAAAATTGGATGGCCACATGTGGAAGAATGAAACAGCATCTATATCTCTCACGAATCACAAAAATTAATTCAAGATGGATAAAGACTTAAATTTAAGGTATGAAACCATAATAATTCCAGAGCAAAATGTAGGAAAAACTCTTCTAGATATAAGCCTAGGCAAAAAATTTATAAGTAAGGCCCCCATGGCAATTGCAGCAACAACACAAATAAATAAATGGGACTTGGTTAAATTAAAAAGGATCTATATAGCTAAGGAAATAATCAATAGAGCAAATAGACAACCTACAGAAGGGAAGAAAATATTCACAAATTATACATCTGATAAAAGGCTAATAACCAGAACCTACAAAGAACTCATGCAAATCAGCAAGAAAACAAGAAAGAGCTCCATTAAAAAGTGGATAAAAGATATGAACAGAAGCTTTTCAAAAGAAGATAGACAAATGGCCAATAAACATAGGAAAAAGTGGTCAACATCACTAATTGTCAGGAGAATGCAAATTAAAACCACACTGAGATATCACCTTACCCCAGCTAGAATGGCTTTTATTGAAAAGTCCAAAAACTATAGCCATTGGCATGGATACAGAGAGAAAGGGACACTTATACCTTGGTGGGACTGCAAATTAGTACAATCTCTATGGAACACAGTAGGGGGATTCCTCAAAGAGCTAAAAGTAGACCTACAGTTTGATTGAACAATCCCACTACTGGGCATTTAGTCAAAGGAAAATAAGTCAT
>CAUYRT010007597.1:0-49848 GCA_963574885.1 Lepilemur ruficaudatus
CAGACTGATCCATGAAGTTGGTGTGTTCAATTTGGGATGAGTAGACAGGGTAGTTTTCAGGGAATAGTGACTTGTGTTAGACTTCAAGTGTCATTTCAAGAGTATGACAAGAAATATATAACAATAGGAAAATAAAAAAAAAGAAAGAAAGAAAGAAATCAGGTGTTCCCCTGCCCCAGCATTCCAAACTGTCATGGGAAGAAAGCAGAAAGCTATAAAAGATCATGGGGGAAAAAAGCAAGATATTTCAAAATCTGACCAGAAATCTAAGAAGCTAAAACAAGTTACAAGTGGTTTTGGAATACAGTCCTCAATCTTTGCCAAATCTATGATAAAAATACCAATTCAGAAGTTGCCTCTGGATTACAACCCTGAAACGTGACCAACCTAAACCTGTTCTAGTCCATAAAAGGGAGTTTCTATAGTCTGAAATCACAAAAGACAGAAGCAGAACTTCCAGAATCTTAGATGTCTGACAGGAAAGGGTAACAAATTACAACCTACCAGTTAGGTCACCCTTTCTGACTGTCCCCCCATCCACACAGCACCCACACCCTGCTCTATCCTCTCAAGTCCTAATGGAACTGTAAGGCTCACAGTAAGACAGCTCTAACTGACGTTTTTTAAAAAGTTGCATGGATCCACTTACACAGCATGTCACACAGTCAAATCAGGTACAAACTGAACTCCCTCACTCCTGGGAGTACAAGAGAAGCCCAAACAAGACATTGCCTTACTTCTGAAATAGGGCCAAGAAGAATCAGAAGCTGCCTGCTTGTGCCCCCAGAAAGAAGGGCAGGCGACCTAAAAACACAGGTTAGGGGCCCTTCCTCAAACACCTTCTTTTCTCTCACATCCGTTCCCCACCTCTGAATTCCACTTGTGATGTTCTCTCCTCTTCTAAATCATTTTTTCTTTCTTTAGTATTCTCTTCTTCTTCCTAGGACTGGCATGAAGGATGCCACTGACTGTAATTGTAAAACTATAAAAGATGCACTTTCAGTGAGAGTGAGCACAAACACGGTGGTCCACACACATCCAACACAGGCTGAATGCAGATACAAAGATGTGGCTGGGATGGAACCAGCAGGATGACAGAATTCTGAGTGCAGAGGCAGAACCACTGCTTGCTCACTTAAACTATCAGGCGTCTGAAAAGATGATCTGGAAGCTGAAACAGACTTCCTTGGTTACAGATACAAATTATTCTGGACTCTCTCTCCTCCCCCAAATGGTTAAATAAACAGAAAACATATAATTTAGAAACAAGGAACTAGTATCCTAAAGTCCCAAAACCTCACACAGTAGATAGCCAGAGATACATACCACAGAGGATACTGGATCCAATGATACAGGGGCAGAAGGAAAAAGGAAAGTGAAAAGAACTGGTGCTGGGACTAGAACTGTCCCAGAATTTAATCTTCCACCCTAGATTCCAAAAGCAAGTGCCTTTTAACCTAATCTAAACCTGCACCGATCCAAGGGATATGGGGTGAAATAGAACATCATCTATAGATTGTTGACAAAGCTCTTTTGTACGTTTACAATGAGTAAATGGTCATTTTAAAATTAGCACATGGATGCTCCGTACTGAAAAACTAACACACCAAGCTGTATTCTTTCCATGTTGTACACTACAATTCCAACCTACTATTTCTTAAATAAGGTCATCTGTCTGGCAGACTATTATACTTCTTCAACTCTGAATAAGAAAACATAATCTCAAAGATCAGCTTCTGAAAGATTAATTTTACCCCAAAGATGTGAAAAGAACAGCCCATGAGAAGACAATTGCTTATTTTATTAGCATGTAAGTACCTAAGAATTTATAGAAGAATGAAAAGCTGAGTTTCTTAAGCAGATAAATACTTTAACAAATTTAATTCTACACCATTTTCTGCTCAAATGCAGTAAAAACAAATGGCAGTGTGCCTTTTAAATATCTTGTACATGCAGATCACACCCAGTTCTGTTACTCGCTAGGTTCATATACTTTTGAATGACTATTTACATCAAATTACTGGCTGGCCAGCCATGCTCGAGACAGCTCCCCTACCTTGGGTGGCTCAAGCAGGAGTTCATGAAAAGACCCAAGTCTTCCTCTGATGGCTTCTAGAACACTCTTGTTGACTGAACAAGCTGAATGACTCATTCCTGGTGGGCAGATTTCTATATGGCCTTCAAACCTTGAAATAAAGCAAGGTAATTTTAGTTATTATAATTTCAGAACAAATCATTGAAGGTAGCAACCATGTATGTCCATACTTAATGATTATATAACTATATAATGATTACATCAACACTTCTAGCTGCAAAGGGATAGGGAGAACATGTAATAAGACAGAAGTGGGTGCAATGAAACCTCCATGGAGAGTAGCCAATATGACCTGAAATCCAAAGGGTTACAGAGTCAGGTTAAAAAAAAAAAAAAAATCACATATGGGCTGGGTGTAGTGGCTCACGCCTATAATACTAATACTTTTGAGACGCCAAGGTGGGAGGATCACTTGAGGCCAGGAGATCAAGACCAGCCTGGGCAACAGACCAAGACCCTGTCTTTAAAAAAAAAAAAAAAAAAAAAAAAAGCTATATAGGATTCATTCTCATTCTATGCCTCCTAACTCCTTATGATTATTATATCAATAGCAGGTCTCTAACTGACCAGAAAAATCTGGAAAGCAAAAGGAGATCCAATCCCTGAATTATATATAGGGCACACAATATTGCCTGCCAGTTTGGGATGTTATTAATGAACAGGCCTGTACTTGTTCCATACAGTTTTTCTTGGGTAATCAACATTGTTTCCTATTTAAAAGGTTTAAATTATTCTTCTACATAAAGGTAAATCTATACTAATTATAACCTATTCCTTACAGAGAAACATTTACAGGTGGAACAAGATTCCCAAATCCCAACTGGTGCTAGAAACTACAAGGGCACAGTGATTCTCAACGTGGGGGCAGGACAGAGTCCAGCAGGGGAGGACAACTAAAACTGTGGACATAAAGTTCAAATTAAAAGACACACCTGAAAGTGGTGTGTCACCACCACAGCAACGAAAAGTAGTAGTTAATAATGTAGCTGCTGGAGTGAGTCTGCCTGAGCCCAAATCCAGGCTCTTCATTTATCCGTTAATTGTTCTAATGTGGAAAAGTGGGGGTCACTCCAGAACATCTCTCCCAGGACAGCTGTGAGGACCACACTAATGTGTGAAGGCTGAGAACATTGCCTACCATACAGCGAACACCTAGGGAGTGACTATTATTATGACTACTGCTTGAAAATATTCTACACGTGCGAGTGATTACTAACTCTGAAAGCTACATGTAATAGCAATGAAAAACCCAATTACTGGAAAGAGGGAAAAGACCTCCTTTGATTATAGTGCTTTTTTTTTAACAGAGGGGTTTTAATAACTTATGTGGCTAAATATAGCTTATTCGTTATAGTTTCTGTCTATGGAGTCATGCTTAAAAGTTTGTCACAACCCAATAATTCTATGAGTATCTGCACATTCTTCTGTATTTTATCCTCTAGTATTTTAAATTTAATTCATCTGGAATTTACTTTTGTGTAAAATAACATGTATAGACATATTTTTTCCCCAAGTGGTAAGTCACTTTTTAGCCATGCTTCTAGAGCAATCATCCTCTCCTCACTTATAATAAAAAACCATATAATAAAATTTCTTAATCATTCATAAGTTGTACTCGTTCATCTAAATACTTAGCATCAATTTATGTACCAGTCCTAACCTAGGTACTATAATCAACGTCCATGGTGTTTTTACAACATTTATACTGGTATCACACTTCTGTGTTTATTATAATGCTGCATTTTAATATGCAGCAGGTTAAGAAACACTTCTGATTCATCTTGCTGTGATCACACTGCTGCATTTAGCATAACACTGCTATATTGTATGTAAGAGGCAAGTAACCCCAGTAACTTGTCTTGCTCAAGTTTTCTTAGGTTAGTCTCATATCTTTATTCTTCCAAATATATGGAATAATTCACCAAATCCAAGACAAAAACTATGTTGCTATCTCAGTAGGAACTATAATAAATTTAGAACTTGTATTTGGAAAGGCACTGCCGTGTATTTTAGCAGTCCAATTGTTTTTATCACTGAGTAGCAATGTACTGTACAGATGTGTTAGTTTCCACTCACAGGTTTAAGGAAATTTGGTTGTTTAGAGTTTTTGGCAATTATGAGTAAAGTGACAAACATTCATGTACAAGTTTTTGTACAGCGTAGTTTTTAAATTTACCTGGGTAAATACTAAGATACTGCTGGATGACATAAGTGTCTCTTTAACTTTATAAGAAATTGGCATTTTTACAAAGTGTCTGTATCACTTTGCATTCCTAGCGGTCACGTGTGAGACATCATCTGCTTGTCACCTGTACTGGCTATTGTCTATTCTGTTGTTTGGTTTAGCTATGCAGTGGGCTGAATGGTAGCCCCTGAAAAGACATGTCCACTTCGTAAACCCCAGAGCCTGTAAATGTCACCTCATTTGAAAAAGGGTCTTTGAAGATGTGATTAAAGATCTTGAGATGATTTATCCTGGATTATCCAGGTCGGCCCTAAATAACATCAAAAGCACCTATGTAAGAGAGAAGAGGAAAGACAGACACACAAAGGAAAAGGAAATGGAAAGACAAAGCAGAGAGGTGGACACAAGTCAAGGAATGCCAACAGCTCCTGGAAGCTGGAAGAGGCAAGGAATGATTCTCCCTTAGTGCCCTTGGAGGGAATGTAGCACCGCTGATAACTTGATCTTGAACTTCCGGCACTCAGAACTGTGAAAAAATAAATTACTATTGTTTTAAAGCCAAAATATTAATATCAACATTTTTATTTGATTACATTTATAGTCATGGGAGACAAAGTTGTACAAAGTGTATAGTGGTATCTCAATGTTATTTTAACTTGAATTTCACTAATGACGGAAGATCTTGGCCATCTTTTCATGTATTTGATACATCCACGCACACACATACAACTTTTTTCCTTTAACTGCTGAAATCTTTTGACCTTGAAATTGGGCTGTTTTCTTGTTATTAAGTTTTGAGTATTCTTTATATATCTGGATATAAGTCCTTTCTCACACATATAATTTATAAATATTTTATGGCAGTCTGTAGATTTCTTTTAATTTTCTTAAGAATTTTTTAAAAAGCAGAATTTTAAAATTTTAATGTAGTCTGAGTTGTTAACTTCTCTTCCATGAATTGGGTTTTGAAGATGTATCTAAAAAATCTCGGCCTAACCCAGGGCCAAAGATTTTCTCCTGTTTTCTTCTACAACTGTTAATAGTTTTGGGATTTACATTAGTTCTATGATCCATATTGAATTAACTTTTACACAATCTGCAAGGTACGTCAAGGGCCAATATTTTTGCACATGGATGTCCAACAGTTCCAGGACCACTTATTGAAAATGCTATCCATTCTCCACTGAATGCCCTCCATACCTCTGTCAAAAACCTCCATACCTCTGTCTGACCATATGTGTGTGGGGCCACTTCTGGACTCTGTTCTGTCCCATTGATTTTTATGTCTACTCCTATGCTTTTAGCACACTGTTGTGATTACTATAGCTTCGTACTAAGTCTTGAAATTAAAGTGTGAATCCTCCCATTTTGTTTTCTTTTGTAAAATTGTTTTGGCTATGGTACTTGCTTTGATTTTCCATAAAATTTTAGAATTAGTTTGGTAATTTCTAGAAAAAAACCCTGCTTAGATTTTGATTAGAACTGTATCGAGTTTATACATCAGTTTGGGGAGAAGAGATATCTCAACAATATTGAGTCTTCTAATCCATGAACACAGTATTTCTCTCCATTTACTTATGTCATCTTCATCTTCAATTTCATCAATATTTTATAGTTTTTCGTATTAAACTTTGCACGCATTTTGTTAGATTTATATCTGTTTCCTCTTTGTGCACTAGAAAATGACACTTCTTAAAATTTCAAATTCCAATGTTCACTTCTAACTACACAGAAACGAAATTAATTTTTGAATACTGACTTTGTATCCTACAATCCTGCTAAATTTACTTATTAGTTCTAGGAGATTTTTACATATTTTTTAGGATGTTCTACAGAAACGATCCTGACATCTGTGAAACAGGCACAGTTTTATATCATCCTTTCAAATCTGGATGTCTCTTATTAGGTCACTAACTGTGAAATGTCCGATTTCAAATCGGAAGTGCAGTTCGTTACATCTCAAACAAAAAGCAGTACAATTAATCAAACTACGTGCCTAAACTGTTGACACAATTTTGCCATCTTAATGGTAACTTGTTTATGCCAGCAGCGAAGCAGCCTGGAGAGTGACTGGAGATAAAATCATGAAAGGCGTTTTGTACAGCTTCATGAGAAGAGAATATTTTTCTTTGCAAGAAGTGGTCCAAAGCCTGAAAGAAGTGGGAGTCAGACGGTGCAAGGTCTGGTGAATACAGTGGATGACAGGGAGTTTCCAACTCCTGCTGCTGTAGTTTAAGCAGCATTTGTGCAACATGTGGGTGAGCCTTGTCTTGCAAGAGAATTGGCTTGTCTCTATTGACCAAACTTGGCTACTTAATCACTAGCATCCTCATCATTTTGTCCAGTTGGTTGCAGCAGACATCCACTGTAATCTGACCAGGTTTCATGAAGCTGTAGTGGATAATATCAGCACTGGAACACCAGACACCTTAGCTTTTCTTGATGAATATTCAGTTTTGGACTGTGTTTCGGCACTTCATCTTTATCCAACCATTGTGCCAAATGCTTGAGCTTGTCAAAAAGAATCCATTTTTCATCACACTTAACAATACAGTGTAGAAATGGTTTGCCTTTATGTCGTGACAGCAAAGAAAGGCAGGCTTTGAGATGATTTCTCTTCTGATGGTTGTTTAATTCATGCAGGATCCCTCTATCCAGTTTCTTTACCTTGACAATTTGTTTCAAATGGTCCAATATTGTTGGAATAGTAACGTCAAACCTTGTTGCTCATTCACGCGCAGGTGGAGATGGATTCACTTCCACTACTTTCAGCTCATCATTATCCACCTTGATCTCAGGCCGCCCACATGGCTCATTTTCAAGATTAAAATCACCAGAATGGAACTTGTTAAACCATCGACGTACTGTGTATTCATTAGCAACATCCTTCCCAAACACTTTGTTGACATCTGGAGCTGTCTGCACTGCACTGGTTTCACGAGGGAACTCACATTAAAAAATAACACATTTTTTTTACTTATCCATGGTTTCACAAAAATTGCTCTAAAAAAAAATTTGCAAGATACTCACAAGCCAAAATATGTTATTTGAAAGACTGAGGATGTACCTTCACAGTAAAAATAAAACAAGAAGTGTCAAAGTGAAATGTCAGAGATATCAACTATCAAACTTAGTACTTAAGGAAATTGGACATTTCATACTTTATAACCTAATAATTTTTTCCTGCCTTAGTACACTCACACAGACCTCCAGCATGAGCTTATTAAACAGGAGTGGTGATGGTGAATATCCTTGCCATGTTCTCCAATTTTAGAGGAAATCACTTCAGTCTCTATTACAGAATAACGTTAGTTATGGGTTTTTAAAAGAGGACTTATCAGTTTCCAAGTTCCTTTCTATTAATAATTTGCTGAAAGGTTTTTACCATTAAGTAATGTAACAGAATGATCATATGGTTTTCCTTCATTAGTCTGTTGACTTGATGATAGCTGAAGGATGAATGAGCCTTGCACTCCCAAGACAAACCATAATACTTAGGTCGTGTCACAGTAACTATAAAATATACTGTTAAGACTTGATTTGCTAATATTTTCTTGAGGAACTTTGCATTTAACCTCTTATGGAATCTTGTTATATGCAGTCGGCTCTCTGTAATGACAAGCCCCACATCTGTGGATTCAATCAACTGCAGATCAAAAATATTCAGAAAGGCCAGATGCAATGGCTCATGCCCGTAACCTAGCATTTTGGGAGGCCAAGGTGGAAGGATCGCTTGAGGCTGGGCGTTTGAGACCAGCCTGGGCAACATAGCAAGACACTGTCTCTATAAAAAATAAATAAATTATAGCCCAGTGTGGTGGCACACACCTGTAGTCCTAGCTACTGAGGAGGCTGAGCCAGAAGACTGCTTAGGCCTGGGAGTTGGAGGTTGCAGCTGAGTTATGATAGTGCCACTGCATTCCAGCCTGGGCAACAGAGAGAGAGGGAGAGAGAGAGATCTTGTCTCAAAAAAAAAAAAAAAAAAAAAATCTGAAAAAGCTAGGTACAGCGGCACACACCTATATAGTTCCACTATGTGAGAGGGTGAGGCAAAAGGATCACCTGAGCCCAGGAGTTTAGGCAAGCCTGGGTAACAGTGAGACTATGTCTTTAAAAAAAAATTTTTTTTAAATACATAAAAAATACAAATTTAAAAAAATAGTCCAGCAACTATTTATATAGCATTTATATCATATTAGTTATTATAAGTAACTTAAAGATAGGATACTGGTACCCACAAGGGCCCTGGATATATTGAAGAACAACTGTCGTTTTCAGTCCCATGATGGTTTTGTCTAGGTTAGTCTACTTACAAAGGAACGCTGGCTTCATAAAATGAGTTGGAAAGTGTTCCCTCTTCTATATTCCCATAGAATCCTTAAATCTTTGGTAGAATTCACCAATGGAGGCTATCTGGGCCAGGAGTTTTCTTTGATGAAGGTTTTAAATATAAATTCAATTTCTTCAAAAGATACATGACTGCTGATGCTGCTGACATTTCATGAGTGATGTTTTCCTCCCCAGGACAGGGTCTCGTTCTGTTGCCTGGGCTGGAGTGCCGTGGCGTCAGCCTAGCTCACAGCAACCTCAAACTCCTGGGCTCAAGTGATCCTCCTGCCTCAACCTCCTAGGTAGCTGGGACTACAGGCATGCGCCACCATGCCTGGATAATTTTTATATTTTTTGTAGAGATGAGGTCTTGCTATTGCTTGGGTAGTCTCAAATTCCTGGGCCTCAAGCAACCCTCCCACCTCAGGCCCCCAAAGTGCTAGCTTTACAGGCATGAGCCACCACACCCACCCCTTCATGAGTAATCTTTAGCAATTTTTCCCTGAAGGAAGTTATCCATCTTATCTAAACTGTTTAATTCAATGAACTTTTTGGTAGTATTCTATTATTCTTTTAATGTCTGTAGGAAATAGTGATGTCCCCTCTTTCATTCCTATTATTTGTAATTTGTCTCTTTTTTTACTTTTTTCTTAAGTCAATCTGGCTAGATGCTTACCAATTTTATTGATCTCTTCAAAGAACGAGCTTTTGGTTTCATTGATTTTCTTTTTTTTTTTTTTGAGACACAGTCTCACTCTGTTGCCTGGGCTAGAGTGCTGTGGCGTCAGCCTAGCTCACAGCAACCTCAAACTCCTGGGCTCAAGCAATCCTTCTGCCTCAGCCCCCTGAGTAGCTGGGACTACCGGCATGTGCCACCATGCCTGGCTAATTTTTTCTATATATTTTTAGTTGGTCAGTTAATTTATTTCTATTTTTAGTAGAGACGGGTCTTGCTCTTACTCAGGCTGGTTTCGAACCCCCGACCTTGAGTGATCCACCCGCCTCGGACTCCCAGAGTGCTAGGGTTTCACTGATTTTCTGTACTGTTTTTCACTTCAATTCCACTGGCTTCTGTTCTTAATTTTGTTATCTCTTTCCTTCCCCTTACTTTGGATTTAATTTGTTCTTCCTTTACTAGTCTTTTAAGGTGGGAGCTTAGATCATCTATATATATTCTTTCTTCTTTTCTAATACAACCATTTAATGTTATAAACATCCTACTGCTTTCACTGCATTCCAAATTCTGACATGTTCTGTCCCCATTATCAAATAGCTCAAAATGCTCTCCCCTCTACGACACTTGGATTATTTAGCAGTATGTTGTTTAATTTCCAAATATTTGGGGCTATTTCAGGTTTCTTTTGAAATGATTTCTATTAATAGTGTAAATGTACTATGATCTAAATAATGGATATGTTACATGATTTTTATTATTTTAAATTTGTTTTATGACTGATTTCCTATCGACTAAGTGTCTGTGTCTCACTGGAATTCATATGTTGAAATCCTAACTCTCAATATAATGCTAAAGGAAGTGGGGCCGTTGGAAGGTAATCAGTCGTGAGGGTAGAGCCCTGACACAGAGTTTGCTCTCTGCCACGTGAAGATACATTTAAAAGGCGGTCATCTGAAAACCTGGAAAATCAGTATCCTATCTTTAAGTTACTTATAATAACTAATATGATATAAATGCTATATAAATAGGATCCCTATAAAGATAGGATACTGGTTTTCCTGGTCCCTTCATCCTACTAGAAATGGTCATGGTCTTTACCTATGTCTTTTTTTTTTTTTTTTTTTTTTACACCTGTGTCTTTAGGGTAAAGGTTTGCTACCCTTTACTCAGTGGCTTAAGAGTTTTGTTCAGTAGCGTCAGGAACAGAGAAGGATGGGGGGGGGGGATTTCTCCCAAGGGCTGCTGCTCCCTGCCCTCAGGTCTACATTATAATGGACATTTCTCTGGTCTCTCACCCTGCCACTAGTACTTTCCGTGAAGAAGAGTTTTCAGGTGTGTGCAAATTACCTTTGTGTCTATAGCTCTCAGGGTTTCTTTACTCTCCCTGCCCTCTAAGGTGCTTTGGGAGTTACATTACCTACTGTTACTCTACTACATTTATTAGAAAAACATATCTGAACCATAATTTCATCAAGATGAAGATACTGTATATGAGAATGTACCTCAGCTGCCCAGTATGAGAACTGTAATACATAATAATTTATCCTCCTTCTCCTTATTTCTTGAGTTTTGTTAAAATAACCTGAATCCATTCCTTTCAACATTTGACTTAATTATTTATTCTTAACATTTAAATTTCACAATATTAATTTTCACATCTCTATCCATTTCTTGGTCATAACTTACCAATATATTTCCTTATCTTAAGTTCTTCATTCTTATTTTTTATGTTTGGCTTTGGTAAAGGCCATCTTTAAGTAATTTTATGTCGTGGACAGTACACAAATGGAACACTGAATCCTTATATATGCAAAAATGCCTCTTTTGTCCTCACCCATCAACAGGAGTGTTCCAGGCTCACAATCCTGCTGTTTTTCAGTATTAAACTTCACAAATGAGATCTCTGGCAATCTCACTGGCTTCATAGGTAGCCCATTTTTTCTTATCTGATACTTCCAAAATTTACTCTTTATCCTTGGGATTTATAAATCTTATCAGGATAAAGTTAGGATCTGAGCCTTATTTTAATAATTTAATCTTGCTTAGTATTTGGTAAACTATTCGGTTCTGTTCTGGTTTGACGATAAGTTCCTTATGGTCAGAAATTTCTCTCCATTATTTCTTTTATTATTGTCTTCTCTGTTTGCTCTATTTAAGTTGTACAATTAGGTGGTTTTTTTCACTTCCATATGCGAACATTTTTTATTTTTTTCATTTACTTCTCAAGTCAGAGTAGTCCATAGAAAACTCACAGCATCATCTAATGTGTTTTTAAGCTACTTTAAGAGATGGTACAATGGCCTTGCAGCATGATTAGCAAGTCCTGCAACACTTGATCAATAAGTTGTTGCAGGCCAGGCGCTGAGGCTTACACCTATAATCCTAGCACTCTGGGAGGCCAAGGTGGGTGGATTGTTTGAGCTCAGGAGTTCGAGACCAGCCTGAGCAACAGCAAGACTCCATCTCTACTAAAAATAGAAAGAAATTAGCTGGACGACTAAAAACATATAGAAAAAATTAGCTGGGCATGGTGGCGCATGCCTGTAGTCCCAGCTACTCGGGAGGCTGAGGCGGGCGGATCACTTGAGCCCAGGAGTTTGAGGTTGCTATGAGTTAGGCTGACGCCACAGCACTCTAGCCTGGGCAACAGAGTGAGACTCTGTCTCTAACTAACTAACTAAATAAATAAATAAACAAGTTGTTTCTACTATTTAAAATATGATTTGCCTTGGAAGCTACAGGTATGCAAACAATCCCCAAATTACAACACACTTGAATCAGTACTGCCACACTGCCCTTCCATTAGTATTGTCCAAAGCCTGGACAAACCAGCAACATAGATCAGGAATCTGGGAAGCAGGGGTTGGTAAGGCCATCTTCATTTTGCTAGAAGCCAAAATTATACCACTAAAAGTAAATACAAAGACCTTGGATAGCTAGAGTTTTCATTGATAACATCAGACTCAATGTTCTCCTCTTCATGTCCACTGCTTGCAGAATGGATCCAGTGTTGAGGGAGAAAATAAAAACTCCAATCTCTTAATCATACAATTCTTGAACACTTACTTATACATACTTCTTCAAATTCTCATGCTCCAAGAGCAGTTGGAAAATCCTGTTAATAAGTGAATTAGCTTGGACATAAATTATAAAGAATAACACAGTGTATTAGCTGAGCATGATGGTACACGCCTAGAGTACTGGCTACTCAGAAGACTGAGGTAGGGGAATTGCTTAAGCCCAGGAGTTCTAGGTTACAGTGAGCTATGATGGTGCCACTGTACTCCAGCCTGGGTAACAGAGTGAGACCCCATCTCTTAAAAAAGTACAAGACAAACATTAAAACATTAAATGGCTGGTGGGGGGCGGGCAAAAGAACACAATGGCAAAAACAGATTATATTCTTGATTATGAAACACTTAGCATAAATTCTTTCTTAAGGGCTCAAACCACCTGGCTATCCATTTTGAAAGACCCTCATGAACTACAACGCCCCTCAAATGTGAAACCCAGAAAAAAGCAACCTGAAGGGCTAAGCCAGTATCCGTAAAAAAGAATCAAGAGATGGAATGAGTTACTGAATCACCAGGAGAGCTGTCCACTGACTAGAATACCTATTTTCAATTTTCATGAGCAAGAAATAAGCTTCTTGGCTGGGTGCGGTGGCTCACGCCTGTTATCCTAGCACTCTGGAAGGCCGAGGCGGGAGGATCACTCAAGGTCAGGAGTTCAAAACCAGCCTGAGCAAGAGTGAGACCCCGTCGCTATTAAAAAACAGAAAGAAATTAATTGGACAATTAAAAGTATATAGAAAAAATCAGCCGGGCATGGTGGCGCATGTCTGTAGGCCCAGCTACTCAGGAGGCTGAGGCAGGAGGATCACTTGAGCCCAGGAGTTGGAGGTTGCTGTGAGGTAGGCTGACGCCACAGCACTCTAGCCCGGGTAACAGAACAAGACTCTGTCTCAAAAAAAAAAAAAAAAAAATAACCTTCTCTGTGTTTGAGCTATTACATGTGTTTTTGATTTGTTATAGCATTTATTATAGTAGCATTTTCCAAGTATCACTGGAGTCTAAATACTACCAATAGTGTTCACCAAACCATTTTTCAACTGTATATGTATGGTATTCATATAAAACTAAGCTATAGTTTGTATAGTAGAAAAAGATTCAGCACCTGAAATTCAAGGGCATGCTACTGTAGCTTATCTACCAAGAACTTAACTTTTAATAAGGTTCATTTAAGAATCATAAGACAAAAGAAAAGCTTACGTTGGTCGTCGTGTCTCAAGTAAAGTCAGCAGTATCTGGATTGCACTGACTATGGCTGATTCATTTTTCTCCTTGTGGAAAATATTTGATAGAAGCTGCTCTATAATTTCTTGCCTAGGGAAACAAAGCAATAGTCAAATGCTAATTGCAACATCATTTTTCACTAACAACTTTAGAAAAAAGATCACAGCACAAATAAGATGAGCATCATACAACAGTTCAATTGCACTTGGGCATATTTGTTTTACTTAATATTTTATTTTTCTATATTTATTAAGGTAGGCAATTGATCTTGTTTACTATAAATGTAACTGCCCCTAAACACACACACACACACACACACACACACACACACACACACAGAGCTATCTCTTTCCATTAGCAAAACAGTTTGGGCCCTGCTTGCCGCCTTCTTGTTGAGAGCCAACAAATATTTCAAGACTGAAAGTCACCTCTCACTCAGATCATGGCTGTGGTGCTGCTGATGGCTGGGGGTGGTAAGAAGACTTAGAACCTTTCCCCCCACAAAAGGAGGGAAAACTTTCAAAAAGGCTAATTAGAACCTATAAATGTTTTCTGTACAAACCCATTAATGTGTAATTAACAAAGATCTAAAACAGGAAAAAGAGAGTATCAATTGCTACATTTTACTCTACAATTAAAATTCAATAAGTCAAAATAACATGGCAGCAGTGAAATGGGTTTGACTGAACTATTGCCCAAAAAGATTTCTCTTCTTATTACATTTCTCTCGTACCTACGCAAGATCACAATTAATATAAAATTCAAGGGTAATCTGTTAATTAAATTTATATGGACATTCTCAAGGGAAATCTCAGTTTCTTAGGATCTCAGCAACTTTCCATATCCATGTGAGTTAAGAAATGGAATCTCTCTTACAACATGACACACAGCTGAGTTGTCCCTGGTTGCTCACCTGGCAAAGACGCCAGTCACTCCAGAGCACAGCTGTGCTCAGTGTGAACCCCAGTTCCTTGGCCACCTGCTGCCAAGCTAGAATCTCTTTCTATTTGGGGAAAGCATATAAAACTGGTATCTACCTAACTTCAGAGAGTCCCCTTGCAGGAAGAAGTTTTCAAGTACTCCCAGACCAGCACTAAATTGCCTATTACAATAAATATATATATTTTTCAAACAGCATCTTCACCCCAGGTGGAGGGGTACCAACACAACATCCAACTGTAAATGTCCATATTCTCCTCACTTACTCACAGTACCCTTACTCATCAGAGAGTAATAGCACACTTTCATAAATACAGATGCCTCAAGGGAATGGCTAATAGAGGCCCTAGCCACTTCATGGCTACATGCAATTGGAAGTCTATTGCATCCATGAAAGAATTCTACTAATGGACAAGAACAACATAATAACTAGTAAACACTTGATGGTCAAGATGCAGTAACACCACAGTAGGTGTGCCATATTCTGATTCTTATTTACAAATACAAATGTCACCAAACACAGAAGGAAACAATAAACCAAAGGACTGGAGCTTATCAAACAGGATAAAAAGAATGCCTTCACGTTCTTTAAATAAAAACGTATTTATTTACATGTGAGAGAAAATATATTCACCTTCACATTTAAAAAACCAGGAGTTTTTGTATAAGCACCAGTAAAACTCAAGATATGCGTTGTTTTATGCATGAAGCCAGCCAAGTTTTGAGACAATGACTCACCTTTATTTTTTTTTAAATATGGGCAGCCACAGGAAAGACTCACTTCTATAAAACTAGCTGGCTCAAAGAGGATCAAATCCAACTTGTTCTAAGGTCTTTGTACTTAAAAATTTTCAGGAGCCGCTAAATGATATGCATTCAATTTAAGCCAAGACTGCTTCCCAAGACAAATATTATCTAACAATTCAGTCCACTTTCTTAGCAATTTCTTGGTACCACTACCACTTTTTATCATTTTCTTTAACCTTAGCCTATTTCAAAGTTTTCCTTACGTACTAACTTACACTTATATTTAGACATTTGTTGTTTACATATACAGTAATACTTAACCTATGGGTTGTTTGGTATTATAATATAATTAGGTAAGTTATTTATATATTATGTATTGCCAGTATATCAGCTTATTATTATATAACGTATTATCAAATGTATAGATATTATATATTAGCACATGATATATTTATAAAATATATACAGATGCTATCATGATTAATACAAGTTTGCTAAACTCATAGAAATCTTTTGTCATTGTGTATTTTCTCAATCAACAGACACTGAAAGACCTGTCACAATGTGGGAGCATATCAGATATCAGTAGGAGTTAGTTCTCATTCTCAAAAAGACTGTGGGAAGCACCACTACAGATTAAGCTTCCCTGCTGTTAAGTGTAGTAAAGATTTTATTCGGTGACATCACAGGGCCACTGACTCATCAGATCCATGGATTTGTAGAAATTTACTCCAATTTGTATTTAATGATGTAAATTCTGAGCATACACCTATCTTGATTCCAGAAATTAGATGCCCAACTCAGAATTACCTAAAGACATAGCTGGGCTGGGTATGGTGGCCCACGCCTGTAATCCCAACATTTTCAGAAGCCAAGGTGGGAGGATCGCTTGAAGCCAGGAGTTTGAGACCAGCCTGAGCAACATAACGAGACTCCATCTCTACAAAAAATTTGAAAAATTAGCCAAGTGTGGTGGCACATGCCTGTAGTTCCAGTTATTCGAGACGGTGAGGCAGGAGGATCACTTGAGCCTCTGAGTGTGAGGTTGCAGTGAGCTATGGTGATGCCACTGCACTCTTGCCCAGGCAACAGATCAGATCCTATCTCAAAAAAAAAAAAATATAGGCTGGGTGTGGCAGCTCATGCCTGTAATCCCACCATTTTGGGAGGCCAAGGCAGGAGGACTGCTTTAAGCCAGGAGTTCAAGATCCCACATATGAAAAAAATTTTTTTAAATTAACCAGATGTGGTGGCGCATGCCTGTAGCCCTAGCTACTCAAGAGGCTGAGGCAGGAAGATCCCATGAGCCCAGGAGTTCTAGGCTGCAGTGAGCTATGACCATGCCACTGAACTCCAGCTTGGGTGACAGAGTGAGACCCTCTTTTTGTGGGGGTGGGGAAGCTGGTGCACACACAGGCTCTGATGATGAGGTCACACATTTGGTCTAAATAAAGTTGTGTGGAGGGCTATAATGCCACTGAAGAGCTCTGAGGTCACTACTGAGCAATCTGACATTCAGGCTGATCCTGCATAGTCTAATATGGAAAGCCATTCACTACATGGGGCTACCAAGCACTCAAAACTTAACTCATCTGATTTGACATATACTAGTGTAAATACATGCTGGATTTCTAAGACCTTGTATAAAAACATTTAAAATTACACTGGCTTTTATTATATTTCTAGTGGAAAGCACTATAGGGAGCTATATGAAACCACTGATAATCAACATTTTTAACCTACTCAAATGGCAATTTTAACAAGGTTCAACCTAATTAATACTACGATTAGTATCTGAATGTCAGATGTCTCGTATGTTTAAAAGAAGTACATGTGACATGATACCAAGAATTACTAAAACAGGGCAGGTAAAATGCCATTTTACTCAAAAGCCAGTAATCTCTTGTAGTTTTGCTACTTTAGAGAACTCACCAACTCCTTCCTATTCTACAATACATACTGGGAAAACGCAACTAACTTGTCTCTAAATTATTCCTTGCCTGTCTCACACTTGCCAAGGAAATAATACACAGTGTTTTATTTTCATAAAAGGGCCTTACAGATAGTTAAGTCAAAAGATGCAAAAGAGCCTCAAAATATATAAGGACTAAAAAAGAACTGACAAAATCATTAAAACAAAACAATAGCAGTAAATTGAAGCAAGACTGTCATTAGCACTTAACAATGCTAGCTGAATTACTACTCTTTCCAATTATTTATTCCAAATAGGGAAATACCTGACTTTTCTCTATTAAAATAACTTTCAGCTGTTTGAATGCAGATCAAATGCATGCTCATGTTGACAGTAGACATTCTTTCTGAAAATTTGTGAATCTAGAAAAAACAGCACGCTATTCCCAAGCTGTTTTCTACCTAAACATGAAATGATTGTTCAGGTTGCCCCAATCAACTGCAAAGATACAGTAAACCCTAAGAAGACCTTCGATAAAAACTGGTTACCAAAATATGTCAAATTAGTACGTACACAAAACTGTTCCTCATTGAAAGACCCTTGGAAGCAGGGACTACAGTTATGTGACTACATCTTATGATGGCTCTACAGAATTCTAGTTAGAAATGCCATTCATCTCACCCTGCCAATCTCCACTGAGACAAAAAGGTTTTCCTACCTTCTCACCCACCCAAAGTTATTTTCCAGGGATATGAATCCCACATAAAGAGCACTTACCAATCACTCACGATGGTAACACACCGAACAGCATCAATATGAAAAAGGAACAAGAACAGAGTTTGAAACATACTTTTCTAGAGTGGCAAGCAGGGGATCTGGTTCTGCACTGTTCTGAATTTGTAACATCTGGTCTCTGCTCAGGCGAACAATCTCACAAAGTGACTGTGATGCATTTGAATGTCGCTAAAGGGAAAAAGTACAATTTTAACTATAAAATACATTAGAAGGTAAATTTATAATAAAAATGGAGGGGAAAATTGCTTAAGAAATAACAAATTCATATTGGCCACAAGCTTCAGTGAGCAAAAAGTCAAGTCTAAAAGAAATAACATCCTGAATATTTTATTCTGTCGGGCTAATGAGCTTTACAATATTGCACAGCACAGATTACTATTACTATGTGTAGGGGCAGATGATCAAAATTCTGACAAGAAAAAAATTTCTACCGTTGAGTACTTGGAAAAAAATATACAGGTTGAGTGTCCCAAATACAAAATTCTGAACTCCAAAACTCACCAAAATCTGAAACATGACACTCGAAGGAAATGCTCATTAGGGCATTTTGGATTTTTTGATTCAGATGCTCAACAGTATAATGCAAACATAAGAGGTATTCCAAAATTCAAAAAAAGGTGGAATCCAAAATATTTTTGGTTCGAAGCATTTCAGATAATGGATATTCAATCGATATCCCCAAAATATACTTTCATCAGCATAGAAAGATGCACATACTTCTGTGGCTTAAAAAAATAAAAAGCAAATACAGCTTTCTGGAAGACACCAATGGGTAAGAAATATTAAACCTTCTCTCAGTACATACTGTATTTACTTCACAGGAAAGCTCTAAGATCTCAAAGCCCAAATACATTGTATTCTGTGGCATGTAAAACTAAGCATGATTCAAAGACTGAACATTGTTCTCCCAATACAGGTAGAACCACCATATTCCAGCTACAACGGCAACACACACTAGGATATCCAAGCCCACTGATTAGTCAGGAGCCTAATAATTCCCTAACAAATATAAACTGGTCAGTATAATTTTAACATGTAATTTATCACTTAATACAAAACAGAAGTATTAATAAGACTGTCCAAAAGGCAAAATTAACTTTCTTCTAACTCAAGTAGAGATGGTGCTGATGTCCACAATGCTTTCTGCTTCTTAAAAAACTTGAAGAATTGGACTTGTCTTTTATCAATGCCTCCTGGGCCCTTCAGACAGGTCCTATCGAGCAATCCTATTCCCATTCTGCTGAACAATCAAATTCTTCTGCTTAAGAACATGAACATAATGAGGAGTAAGCTTCATTCACAGAAATTACTCCCTGTAAAGGGGGCCAGCCATGCTCCTGTCATGGCTCCACAGCCTGCACTAGCCACACTTTTACCTGTGGGAAATGTGCTCCCATAACCACAGGAGGACTTACCAACTAGACTGAGGGCTCCTTCTAAGCAGGGGTTCTCACACTCCAGTACTCCCTAGCACCCAATCCATGTATACACTGCACATGTCAACTCTGGCAACAGTAACAAATATTGCAAGAGAGTACACACTGTGCTGCTCCAAGGAGAGATGAGGTAGAAGTGACAGCCCCTTTAATAAAGTTCAGGCACCAAAAGTTTTTTAAGGGACCAGAGTAGAAGGGGTTAGATCCACTGCCACAGAAAATTTCCCTTCTGGCTCCACCCCTCTTCCTTTGTGCTGCTCACCCATGGTGCTCACTCGCCCATCTAACTTGCAACCTGGAGGAATATAAGGGGGTCCCCCCAGACCCCTCAACACACTCTGAACTGATCTTAAACCAACTCCTTTGTAGACAATAGGTTGAACCATATGGAACTGTCATGTCTGTAAGCAAAAATGGTTGACTACAGGCAATTTCATATGGCCTGGCCTGATACTTAAGGTGGTGACCTTTTATTTTAGATCTCCTTAGGGAGACACACACCCACTGGTCCCGGCAGGCGTCCTCTCAGAACACAGCTCAATCTGCAAGCTCCAAATCAAGCTTCAATCCTATTGCCAAGTCAATCTTTAGTACATAGGACAAAGGCCAAACCTGTAAGAGCTTAAAAGCCAGGGCCAGGAAGTACAATAACCAAGTTACGAGGGGTTTGGTGGTAAACGACATCCTGACCAGTTGCCTGCAAAGCTTTAGCCAGGCAAGATAACGTGAGTGCAGATGTGGCCATATCAATGGGGCTAAAGACGGGTATAAAAGAAAAAAGAAGCGTGGACGAAGGTTTGTAACAAAGGCAGGCAGATTCAGCATAAAATCCCAGCTCTGGAACGGAGGTGGTACTAGAACAGGGCCTGTTTTTGCATATTTATGGAAATTTTCTCAGTATCAGCAGAATGTAATATTGTTTAGAAAAATGACAACTTCAAGAATAACATATTATTGCTGTTCTGTCTTCTCTGATCATCTTCACATCTAATATAAGTATGCTCTGTGCCCAAATAAAGTTTTTTTTTCAATCAAGTTTACAAATCACACAAGAGAACTTACATCTTCTTCTTGCGATGGATGAACTATTTCCACAAGCCTCTGGATAATTTTCTCCTCATTTAACCACTGTAAAACACATTGTAGAAGTAATCATAGCAATGAGTGGCTCTTGTTCAAGCCCCAATGAAGATTAACATACTTGGAAATATCCATCACATTTTAAGTAGAATGTTACAGGTTTCTCTGGACTTTGAACACTACAGAAAATTAAAAGTCCCCCAAGGAAAATGCCAGTGAATACATTATTTTAACAGTGGCCAACAGTACCAACAACTTCCCAAATTATAATACGCACAAACTAAAATTCTATGCATCAGCTCTTCAACTATGCGGTAACTTCCAGACATACAGCACTAAAAGGGTTTGTACTCTGGTTAGTAAGAAGGGGAGTGTAGGGATTAAGAAAGATGGAATTTATGTCATTTCTATAAAAGCATGTTTGTTCTGAGCTTCAGAAAGACTGAGAAGAGCAGTATTTAGCAGCAAGCTTCTGGGTTAAGAAAAAACACAGGATGAACAAAAAGGGACTTTTAGATTACAAAACCAAACTCACTGCAGGAAACATGGGGGGCGGGTATTTATCTGCCCTGTCATATGTTGGCAAAGAGCTATTATCACGACTATGGCAATCTCTTTTTAACCTATGTATGAAATGCTGCAGTGAATGAAAATATAAAGGGGATTAAAATGAGAACAAAAAATCAGCTGGCTTATTATTATTAGTTCCTGGGCACTGAATTAATCTGTTCTTGACCCCTACTGTCTAATAACCCCCGACTGCATTCCAAGCCCATTCCTGGACTAATTCCCCCATTGTGGCCCCTCAAAAGTAAGACATTTTGGAGTTTCTAACCTTCCCCCAGCCTATCCCTTTATTAACCACCTATCCCTATCTCTCTCCAGAAACACATCTACTCCTTTATAGAAACATGCATGCCCTAAAATTCAACCCAGAAGTGACCAAATGAATAAACTCATTCCAGCAAACCATCCTGAATAAATATCCCCTCATAATAATCTAAATATAAAGGTGACCCTCCTCCCCCTGGTCCTCAACAGTCTTACCCAGAATCCTCAACCTCTTTTAGGAAGACTCACATCCACCAAGGCACACCTAAAAGGGACTGAGCATCCCAATTTAAGGCCCCTAACCACAGGCAAGTTCCAGTACAGCTTCTAGGTGCACTCACAGCTGGTTTAGTCACAATGACTGTGGTGCCTGGGTCATCTTGACAAATTCACCAGCCCTGACCCCATCACATAAATGCACTCCCAGCACACCTGCCCACCTCAGTGGAACATGCCCTGCCCTTGGCACCACCTGACAGACCTTCCTTCCCACAGGCTCTTCTGTTTCTTCTTATGGCCCTTTAGGTCTTTAATTAAAATTAGCATTTTCAACAAAACTCATTTCCAAATAAATGAGTCACTTCTAAGTTTCCAGAAGTGAGTATTAAAGATGGAATGGATTGAGGAAGGGTTCTAGAAGGCAGAGAAGGGAAAGAAAGGGAGAGAGGAAGAGACAGACAGAAGACAAAGCACAGACGAGAGCCCAGGGGAAACCTTATTTTCAGGTTACTTACACCCTCCTCTCTTCCCACCCAAACTCCATCTAAGACAGCTATCTATTCAAGAGGGGCATATCCTAAAAACTCACCATTTATCTAAATTTAAAAATACCTCCTATTCAAAGTAAACTCCATTCTCCTCCTTATCCCATGCTCCTAGGTGCCCACATAAGAAGAGAGTTACTTCTGAAGCCTGAATCCCTGGAAATACAGATACCTCTCCATCCTGACTTTCAAAGACAGCCCTGCAGATGTGGCCATCCTCTTAGAAAAGAAGTGTCATAGCATACTTAGGTGAGATTTAGAGCCCCTAGCCCTCTTGTTTCTGCTCTTATTACCAGACCCAGCTTTAAGACAAATCTTCAACACATGCTGCCTCACCATACCCACAAAAAATGAATCAGCAAAGAGGGAAAAACCTCTCACAACGAAACATTCCACACATCTAGGGATGTGCCCATATGAAATCCTACTCCTGTAAAATCTGAATCTCTTCCTATCTTGAAACAATCTTTCTTCTCCACCCACCTCCCTGCCCCCCAGACAATCCTCTGCTCTCAGCCCTAACCCCGTGGAACCCTTCCCAGCACAGAGCAGCCTGGCAGGCTCGCAGGCCAGCACTCTGACCCCAGTCAGCAACAGGTCAGAATTCTACTCACATTCAGCACATCTTGCCTGGGCTGTGGAGGCTCAATACACGTCAGGAGCCTGAGCAACAAATCCATGATAGCTGAAGTTCCTATATGCTTTATAATAAGGTCTACAAAATCACGTTTCTTCTTTAAGAAATCCACAATCTAGAGGAGAACAAATCAAAAACTGAGAGACATGTCACTTGGGAATTATAAACTTTGTAATGTTTTAAATCCTGACCCACCCCTCCCCTCCAAAATCCCACCACTACTTGAGGGTCAAGAATGGCAAACGCTCAATTAGCAATGAGATGTCAAACTGGAGAGCCTGGCTCATGGTTACTATATTCAAAAACCCCTTAGGAAAAAAACTCCCAAATTAGCACCTGTCCCCTAATACAAATACAACATAATAGAATCTTTTATTTCTATTTACTTTCATTAATTCTCTAGAATGGGAATCAAAATTTTAAAACGCCTATAAAGAGCAAGAGAATATACCATTCTACAGTTCATGGACACAAAGCAAGTCCATTAGATTTTGCACTAAAGTGTACAATATTCAAAAATCCTAATTATACTCCAGCAAGTAAGAGTGAAAATAACATTCAAAACAAAGAATTCTACTTCAGTCAAAGTAACTAACTCACCTGGCCATACAAACACCACCTTTGAATTCGATTTCAGCAATTCACCTGATTAGATTAACACCAGAGGATGGCTGGTAGAAGAGGAGGCTGATAGCTACACTGAGGGAATATGAAAATAGTAATAGAAATCAGGACTCTGTCACTGGGTCTCTTCTGAACTGGAAGAAGAGGGGATTTCTCTGTCCTGTGCATCCCTGTGTGCCTTCCGCTTTCTGTGTGTATGTGTCATCTAGTCCAAGAGCCTCCACGAGTCCCAGGAGAGGCCAGTATGGCAGCTGCCATAGGAGGATCTCACTGAAGTTTCTCCAAAACCCCAGGAGGTGGAGATTGAATAACTCAAGGTTATAGATGAGGAAACCAAGGCTCAGATAGGCTAAGTATCTTCCAGAGCTAAAAAGTGGCTGCGCTAGGGTTTAAATGTGGATTTGTATGGCACAAAAGCCACAATACTTCAATTAACCCACAGAAATTAAGTCCGATAACCAGAGATAACAACTCAAATATGCTTCTTACAATGAGGTATAAATACAAGATTAGCCATCACACATTGCTTCTCTAGACAATGGAGTTAAACATTACAACAAAAACCCTCAAGAAATGACACATAATCCAATCACAAATGAGTCTCCATAACGGATTTTTAAAAGATAGTAAAGGAGAGAGGAGGAAGTCACTTGTGACCAAAACATTCCAATTCAGTGGCAGAAACACTGGACCTGCAGCCCAGAGGCACAAAGTCCAGTTTGTGCTGTGAACAGCACAGCAAGGACCTATTCCATGAATGACACTGCTGAGGTGGTGAACACAGAAAATGCCCTACAGCTGGACTTGTCTGAATTTTTGTTATCACTTGTGGTTGCGTTTATCCTAATAATATAACAGAAAACCTTTATTTACATGCACAATTCTCAAAGCAAAGAGAGGCCAGGTTTGACCTTTACCTGTAGCTAAAAGAGCTGCTGAGTTCTCTCGCTGTCACTCAGTCCTGAATGGAGAAGTATTAATATAACGAGCACCAGGCCAATGGGGCTCCTGTCTCAGTGTTTAACTGGCACATGCCATCATCTCTACACAGATAATATGTCTGACTTTGAAGTCCAATACACGTACTCAGAGCCCCAGAAAGTTTTAAGTGTATTCTCACTCTATCATAGGTATACAGAAAATCACGGCTCACAAATTTGGGTTCCAACAGCACAGAAGTAAGGAGAAAAGGCACAATGAAGCATAGTATCTAGATAATGACTACAACCATCCCTCAGAAGGGTGATGTGATGGCTTGCACTCTCCTAAAATAGCTAGCAGCACTTTTATTTTTAAGCAGAAAGCAGAAAAAAGAGACAATCTGCATTAGAATCATGATTTTGGGAATATTACCTAAGAGAAAAGAATCTTATTTCCAATACATTCAGGAAGGTTATCTTACTCAATTAAGAGCATGAAAGAATGACATTTCTTTCTAAAATAAAACATATATCCACTTTGCTTTGGCACAGAACATACTGGGCCCAAAATAGCTCCAGTCTTTTCATGAGTGCTGATACCAAGAATGGGTCACCCAGAGCCTGTTTTCCACCATGAAGGATGCCAGGCCTGACTGGTTTGACCACTTTCACTTCACATCATCGCATCCTTGCTTGCTGCAATTCTGGCAAGTCTGTTATAAGCTTGTATTCAAGCATCTGAAGCTCTAGTTGTTCCTTGGGTGCCCAATTCCATAAAAGGACTATAATCTTCTCATAAGTAGATCCTTTTTCACACCAATATCCCATAGAGCAATGGCTCTCAAATTTTAGCATGCATCAGTTGGAAAGCTTGCTAAAAACACAGATTACTGGGTCCCAGCTCCAGAGTTTCTGATTCAGTAGGTCTGGGGTAGGACTCAAGAACTTGCATTTCTAACAAATTCTCAGGTGATACTGATCCAGTAGAGAATTAATTTCTCAAGTACATCTGCGTTAAGAATAAAAGAAACGAAAAAAAAGGAGGATGCTGTAACAGTAGGTATAAATTTTTGTCAAGCACTACTAGATAAGAACAGCAGAGCTATGAATGTACACAACAGTCTATGCACCCAGATGTCTCAAGCTAGACATTTAAGTTTTGAATAAAATCAAAATAGAATCACCATTTGTACAAACCCATCATCAATTACATTTGTGGCAAAGGCTTTTGGTTTAAGCTTCATTCGTAATTATCACGGAGGGGGACAAAACAAAGCAGTCGTTTGGTAGCCAGAGTCACTAAGATTCTGTCACATGTTCAACTGCTTAGTTACACGAGACAGTCCTATCTGCACAAACGAATGCCCAATATTCTCATGTGCTTCTAACTACTTGTCAAAAGAGGAAATTAATAAATATGCCAACAAAAAAAGATGTCAACAAATTAAGTGAGATCTGAGGAACCTAGAAAAGAATATGTCATGTTAGAAATATTCATTATTGTATCAGTGTAAGTCAGTCAGCACTTAGATGTTTATGGTTTAAAATATATTCTCTTTAGAGCCTGAACTTAAGACAAACACTAAATCAACAACACTACCAGGGGATCATCTCAGGGGGATGATCAGCCCTAATACTTACCTTTCAGAAAACGATATTTACCTGCTCTGGTTTTCTGCTGATAAGAATACTTAGCACCTTGCTGAAGAAACTGGCAAGTAGTGGGTTCAAAGGGGAATCATTTAGGAGGAAGCTATATAATTTCATTAGCAAGGATTCATCTTCTCCCAGTCTATCATTCATCTGGGAGACATCAGAAGTGAGCAACTCACAAGATATATTTGGATACCTAGAAGAACAGGATACTTACATCATCATCTGTATTAACAGTTTAATTAAATAAAGTAAAACACAGATCAGAAAGGCTTCCTAAAATTTTGTGAAAACAACAAAATCATCTACTGGGAACTAGACAATTATTTCAATCCATTCTATCCAACCTCTAGATTAAAATGAATTTTCTACTTTGTCTAAACAATTGTTTTTAAACCAAGCTTTACCAAGAATGCATTTTCCCCAAAGAAACTACAGCATACCCAGGTGTCGGGAGCCAATGAGGCCATGCTGTGGGTGTGGCCTCCCTAATGAGGGAAGCTGCTGGAGGAACAGGCCACAGGCCACAAACATCAGCAGCCCACTCTGACATGGAAAGCAGCACAGCTTGCAAGACAACAGCAGGCAACACTGGTTTCCAGGAAATGCACACAGCACCTTGTAATTACTTAAGGCACACTGTAGGTTCCTGGACTGGCCTTTATTTTTAGATGGGTTGTAAATGGTACTATAAAGTTGTTTGTGGGGCTTGTCAAGTGTTCAGTCTACATTACATCTTAAGAATAAATATCCTAACATATTGAAGGGGAGAACAGGACATCAGCCTGGGTTGCCCAGGTGGGAAGCTATATACAAAAAAATGTGCTTTCCGCATCAGCTGTCCAGTGTCTTCTGGAGATTAGCAGAGACACGAAGTCATGGTCTGTCTTCACCATGGCCTCCATCCTGTAGGATACAGGCCCACAGAAAGCAACATGACATCTGCTCTGGATGTATCCACAGCTTTAGAAATACCTGCACTCCCTAAAGGATGCTTGCCTCTGACAACCAGACTACTCACTCTCTGAAAAACAGGCAGTAGATCCATTTTCTGCACTCCTTTTACCACGATCTTTTTCTTCTCTGTTGTCAACAGTAACAATGGAGACACCAAGCCTACCCAGATGACACTCTTATATGGCCCACAGTTCACTTCTCTGTTCTCATATTCCTCCCTGTTAGGCAGCCAGGACCCAGAGCTCCAACTAGTCATCAGGAGTGGCAAGTTCAAATGCTGACCAGGACAGGGAGGTGACAAAACAGCCAAAAGCAGCTGCATGACAAAAGGTGAAGATTGTGGGCTAGAACTTGTAAGACACACCTGGAGGCATCCAAGGCAAGCAAACTGGCTGTTTCAATACCCCTGGCTCAAAGAGACATGGCAACATACCAGAAAGCCTTAGCCCTTGAGAGGGTCTAGTGTGAGGTCAGAAGACTGAACAGTATGAGAATGTCCCAGAATGAACCTTTATAGGAAGAGGACAGAAAAGAAAGAAAACAGACCTGGCAGGTATGTGGGCAAGTGGGTCAAACAGCAGTCTTAGGTGTACAGCTCAAAGTCTCCCTCACTTGATGTAACACATAGACTCAAAGATGCCATAATATAAACCCCTATACGGTAACCACTATCCCATGGGGCAGGATGATGCAGTAGTTACAGGCGCAGCTACTGGAGTCACACTACCTAAGTTCAAATCCTGCCTCCACCACTTACAAGCTGTATAACCTTGGGCAAGTTACTTAACCTCTCTGGGCCTCAGTTTCCAAGCTGGTAATATCAAAACAAGAGTCCTTAGCTTGTGGAGGAGGATAATACAAAAGGCTGGGAAGAGAGTCTAGCATAAAGCAAGTGTTTAATAAATGACAGCTGTATTTTATTTCCATAGCTGCTATGGGGCGCTGGGAGGACACAAGCCCTCAACTGTCCCAAACTGAAAACTGCTGACACGCAAAGAATTAGTAAAAGGCAACAGACTCAACTCTGGCTATGAATCAAATGCACGAGTGTATTCTCCAAATTCTGACAGAAAGTGCAGAGCGGAGCACAGGCAACTTTAAAATTTTTCACTTTCTGGCCGGGCACGGTGGCTCACGCCTGTAATCCTAGCACTTTGGGAGGCCAAGGAGGGCGGATTGCTCAAGGTCAGGAGTTCAAGACCAGCTTGAGCAAGAGCGAGACCTCGTCTCCACTACAAATAGAAAGAAATTAATTGGCCAACTAAAAACATATAGAAAAAATTAGCCGGGCATGGTGGTGCATGCCTGTAGTCCCAGCTACTTGGGAGGCTGAGGCAGAAGGATTGCTTGAGCCCAGGAGTTTGAGGTTGCTGTGAGCTAGGCTGATACCACGGCACTCACTCTAGCCCGGGCAACAGAGTGAGACTCTGTCTGAAAAAAAAAAAAGAAAAAGAAAAAGGAAAGAAAGAAAGAAAGAAATGACTAAGTTAATGAAAAAGAAAAAATTTGGACTGGGAAGAGAAAAAGCAATTATTTATAGTATGCTGGTACCAACCAAAATTAGACCACTGCAGCATATGGCCTCAATCAAAGATATCCCTGAAAGACAGCAGTGAAAGAAAAGCATCCCAGTGGTGAGAACTTAGGGTTTCACCATAGGTTACCACTTCATTTGGAAGGAAAGATAGCCTGAGGTATATAAATCTACATCGAATCACAAGCAACAGATAATGGGTTGACCAGCTGAACAGAACTTGGAATGAATAAAATTGGAAAATTGAGTAACAAGTCTGGGGAAGAAATATGGAAATGGACCTTTTAGAATGGACATAGAATGCAAATATATTTGTTTCCCAAGTGTGTATTCCCTATAGGCTAGCCACTAAAAAAAAGGCTCTCAGTAACGTGGCTAAGACAACAGTGTTCAGTCAGCTTTTTTCCCGTGCTACGGGGGATGCTGAATGCATTAATGTATAATATGGCCATGCCGACAGAGATGGAGGTCAGGCATGGGCACGACAACATGGACTTCCCTTCATCAAGGCTGAATCTGGCTAGGGGAACTATAGAGAGCCTAAACTGCAAACAATATTGAGTCTCTGATACCGTACCATTCCCTAGTGACCTAGTAATAAATTGTTTCCATCATGGAGGGGGCAGTGACCTATCTTCACTGAAAAAGCCACTTTTCTAGATATGCAATTGACTTCTCTGACAGCAGTGATTCTGCCAGCACCACCATTCATGTATTTAGGGAATACCATACTTATCTATGGCTTCCCACAGAAAACTGGCTCTAAGGAATTCCTTTCACAGCAAAGTGCAGCATTGTGCTCAGTAATGTACACCATTACTCAGATTCATGTATGCCTTTACCTAAGAGCAGCTAGCTTGAGAGAACAATGAAATAGCTTACTGAAGACTCAGTTACAACACAGATTCGGAGATAACCTCCAAGTTTGGGGCTCTACCTTAAAGGATGTGGTATATGCGTCATATCAGTGACCAAAACACCACATTCTTTGTCATACTATCAGATAATATGTTTGGTAATTAAGTGGTGGTAGTGGTTCCTCTTATTATGCCTAATAATTTCCTATAACTTTGAGCTTTGATGGTTCAGAGATCATAGTAGCCATGGATGCAATGTTTCCACAAGACTTCCATTGAAATAGAATTTGTGAATGTCACTTGGCCATTTTGTACCCCTTGTAGCACTGAATCAACCAGAAAAGGAGAGATGTAGGCTGGAGTGAATGGTCCTGATTACTTTAAAAAGGGGGGGAGATGTATGGCTACACAATGGACTATATCTGGAGCCCTGGGGATTTTCTGGGGCATGTCCGATTAAGAGTTAATGAAAAGGCCGGGCGCAGTGGCTCATGCCTGTGATCCTAGCACTCTGGGAGGCCGAGGTGGGCGGATTGCTCAAGGTCAGGATTTCGAAACCAGCCTGATCAAGAGCGAGACCCCGTCTCTACTAAGAATAGAAAGAAATTAATTGGCCAACTAAATATATATAGAAAAAAAAAATTAGCCGGGCATGGTGGCACATGCCTGTAGTCCCAGCTGCTCGGGAGGCTGAGGCAGAAGGATCGCTTGAGCCCAGGAGTTTGAGGTTGCTGAGAGCCAGGCTGACGCCATGGCACTCTAGCCCAGGCAACACAGTGAGACTCTGTCTCAAAAAAAAAAAAAAAAAAAAAAGTTAATGAAAAATTACAACTAATAAAAAAGACAGGTGCACTGAGGATTCTGACTGTTCAAGAATGAAGGTTTGAGATGCCTCACCAAGTAAAGAACCCTGACTACTTGAGTTGCTGGCTGAAGACAGAGGGAATATAGAATAAATAGTGGGAGAATAAACTGAAAATACTAACTATGGCCTTATGACTAGTAATAGAAACAAGGACTTCAATAGCACATGCAAACATACACACACACACACACACACACACACACACACACACACAACCCCTTTCACTTTCTTTTTACAGTTTTCACATTGATCCTACCAACATCACCTTAGCAGTGACATATCACCCTAACAGTGGCACCCACTTTAAGCATCAGTCACTGATGTTCGCTTCTAGTTTTTTTCAGCACCTTTTGCACAAGACTCTGCATCTTTTCAGAGATACCAGTATCAGCTGAGCAGGACTTCTTTCTCATATGTCTGAGGCCAAGTTCCTAGGGCCCTTCCTCTGAGCTTCAAAGTTCTGTTAACCTCAATCTCTTCCAGCCTCTTATTCCTCCAGCACTTTCATTTGTGCCCTCTGGTGGTCAGCAGGGGGCTCTCCCTGATACGACTGCTCTAGCCACAGCTTCTTGACATGCAGTAGGCATCTAGACAACCCCGCATAGACACACAGGCCCCAGCTCTGCCTGCTCTTCTCAGGGGAAACTGCAGCTGTGAGTCTGCTCTCACCCTGGGCTCCTTTCCTCATCAACCAGAAGGAGCCACCCCCATCTGGGTCTGGTGATCAAGCTACTTCCTACAGTCATTATATCTGGGTTGTCTCAGTACCCACCCCCAACTTTTTGATCTTTCAACCTTCTCCACATCTGTGGAACTAATTCCCTATATGAAATTCCCTCTGTTGAAATTCTTAGGATAATTTTTTTTTCCTTTATCAAGCCTTAACTCTAAGAGATAGTATAACATTTTTAATTAGAGCAGACCATTTGGTATGCTTGTCAGCCACAAAGAAGATTTTTTAGAAAGTTACCCTTGCGAATTTTCTCAGCAGTTAACAATTATTCTAAGATCAATCAAAAATAATAAATTTAAATTTTGAATGAAGAGTTTTTTACTAGTAATCCAATAAATGAGAGAAAGGAAGAAATCCTTCTAGTTAATGAATGATCCCATCAGTTTTCACTAATGTTCAATGACATCAAAAGAATGCAAGGCATCCAAAATTAGTGACTTAAAAAGAATCAATGTATTTTTAAAATCTTCCATCTATGAAAACTACCATCTTAAAATTTAACCTCACTATCCCTTTCTCTTTAATCAATTTAAAAAAAAAAAACATACTGATTGGAAGCCAGGAGAGGTAGCACATGATTGTAGTCCCAGCTACTCAGGAAGATAAGGCAAGAGAATTACTTGAGCCCAAGAGTTCAGGTCCAGCCTGGGCAACACAGTGATTTCTCATTTTTTTTAAAAATAGAAGACAATGAGTGGTAAGGGAATCTCTATGGAGAGATCTATTTTAGATCTAAAACCTCAACTGAAGGAGTGTTTTTATCCTTAGTCAACTTCCCTCTACAAATCACTCAGGCTCTTGGAAGGCCATGAATAGAAAGCAAAGTAGATAGGAACTCTTCTCTTATTTCAATTTTTAAAAGTTCATCTCATGGCAAAATCTTTGGGTACCCCTCTCAAAAAAAAAAAAAAGTACTTATCTTAGAGATAAACTTGTGAATCAAATCAGATGTTTTAAGAGTCTCATGCTCTACTGACTGAGCGAGCCGGGCGACCAAATCAGATCTTTTAAATGGGAATTATAAAACATAGAAAGTATTCAGCTAAAAGGAGTATCTTCTGAGTCAGAAAACTTGGGCATTTATATATTCTGAAAGCATAATGGTCAAGGTTTGAAGACAAATTTTTTTCTTCTCTAGGTGTTTGCAATGAACTGAACAATGGACAAATGTGCATACTATACACCTGTGTGGGTCTCAAAAAATAAATGAGTTAATAAATTACCACCCACTTAGTGAATGACTAAAATTACACTATTAATTTATAAAATTTATTTTTAGAAAGCATAGCATCAGCTATCAACTAGTACAAGTAATTCACTAACACTTTTTTCTAACAGTATCTCCAAAAATAATTTTTAAAGATGCTCTGGACAATAAACTGAGTAAATATTAGACCATGATGCAGTAAATACACATACTCGATGTTTATGACTAAATGAATACATTTACGATTGCATAAGTTACACCATTACAAATGTTGTGTTAACAATACAATGTCTAGCAAAATAAGCCTTGGAGAAAGAGCCAGAAGACTTGCTTATATTCCTGACTCCATCAACATAATGCTATATCATCTGAGCCAAGTCACTTTATGACTTATTCTATCTACCTGTAAAATAAGGGATAATAATATCTGTCTTTACTAGCTTACAACTAAAATAGTAACTGTAAAAAAGAAAGCCATGGGAGAAAGACATTATATACATGGACTAAACTTCGACTTTTTTACTCAAAGGAAAAATCTGAAAACGAAAGTTATGATATGCTTGCCTTACTGATCTTGAAGAAGACAGAGCAGTGTAAAGAGCATGGTTTTAAAAATGAAACAATCTAGACTTCACAACCAACTACACCACTTGTGACCTTGGGCAAATCTATGTAAACTCTCTAACCTTGAGTTTCCTCGTATGTGAACTATGAACATTTACCTCTTACAAGTTGTAATGAGTTTTAAATGAGGAGAAAATCAATTGCTTAACACAGTGTCTTAAGCATTCAAAAAATGTTAGCTTCTTTCCTTAGGTCTTTATAGGTATATTAAAAAGCATATTCCCTCTTTTGGATTCACACAAAAATCTGATTTCAAGAAAAGCTATAAAGCATAAGGATACTGGCTCTTCTTCCTCCAAAAATAATGCATATTAAAGAAAAATTTCTTTTAGATTGTGTATAATTAGCACAATTTTTTATAACCTCTGGTCAAAGGAATTAAGTATCAACACATCTACCAGTGCTGTAGGTATTTAATTATTTCCTACCAAAAAGTTCAATAGTCCATGACAATATTGCATTATACAGTAAGTTCTTTAAACTGGTATTTGATATCTCTTTTCTTTGTTAAGGTATGAACTGACAAATTAAGAGTTAGTTATAAACATAGACTATTTTCAACTTTATTATAAAAACCAAACATACAAAACAAAGATCCTTTTAGTTCCCTGTATGTATCATTCCTAGCATTGTGTCTTTTGCTTTCAGTGTTAAGTCTATGAGAGAGTACAAAGAGCCCTCTTTCATATTTCTCTGGTTAGCAGACACACAAGAGGAATTCTCAGTTACATCAAATCCACAGTGATTTCAAAGCTAAAGAACAAAGTTAGGAAGGAAATAGTTGAAGAATATTACTAGATACAAGTGATTTTCATATGTAGACATGATTCATTCCTTTAAAATAAGCAAATAAAACCAATAAAACCCCACTATGATCAAAATTTAACCTCAAATATTATAGTAACTTTATGAGAAATCAGTTTAGTACTAAATTTATAGTCATAAATGTATTAAGCAAAAAGAATCATCTGTGACAGGAAAGATGGAATATTTCCAAGGAAGCAGGAATTTCTACAGTTTACCCACAGCAAATGTTATTAATTGGAAGATGTATCCAATATGTACTCAGAATCTAGTAGCTAAACCCACAAGGGTTTAGCACTGAAAAAATTTTGGCACAAAAAGTGGTAATAACATTTACTCAAAAATAAAACTAGAATGATATTTAACAGTATAAAACTTTCTAAACCAGGAAAAAAAAAACTGATCATGAAGGAAGTTCCTATAATCATCTGGTTTGATTTGTAGACAAGGGTTTCAATCTAATTAAATGTTTTAAACAAAAAAAACAAAAAAAAAATGAAAAAACAAATTAAGTTGGTTAGAGACTCTAGAAATCAGCCACATTTATTCTGGATGAAACTCTGACAGTTTAAAAAAAGGGGGGGCGGTGAATAAGTCTATTTATCATTGCTTTCAACTAAAAACCACTAATCATTAAGGGTGGTAAAGGTCCCAAACAGAATTTTGCTTCCATCCTAAGTATACACAGTTTCCTATGAAGTATAGCACACTTTGCAGTTCATGGTGAATTTTTTGATGTTTTTGCAAGAGTACTTTTCTTCCTCTCCAAAACAACCTCATTCCTAGGTCTGCTATTTCTGTTTGCCTCATCTGCACTTAGCAGATCATGCTTCAGTGACTTAGAAATCCCAGCCACCAAAATTCAAGCCAAAGTTTGAATTGAGAGGAAAGGGGGAGGGAATCAAGTAATTAAACTACACTTGGAAAGGAGAATGGTTTTACCTCCTATGACTTTATAGTGTGTTCTTTTAATCCAGAACCAGAGTCTCCAATTTTAAGGAGAGAAAAGTTATGAATTTAGTTTTAACTTAAGTAATTATGTTGTAACTATTATAGTTCTCTTGGCCTCATCTCGCAATTTTACTTTCTGACAATGACACAAAACCACTAAAACCATTCCACTTGTTAACACTGGATTCTTCGGGTAAAGTAGTTCAGTGCTATGGCAAGTTTCATTATTAAAGACTTAATCAAATTGTTACAAATGATCATATACTTAATTTAGAAACCAAAGGAGCAAGGAAAAAGATTTTAGTAAGCTTGGAGATAAAGCCTATATAGTTAGAAGATAACCATACTACTGAGTCATGTCTTGTTTTCTTGGTGTCAATGGTTTAAAGAATTCAGTTCCTTCCACCTTATGAATCAGAAGATGACCTTGAAAAGCTTTCTTAAAAGTAAGAATAAAACCACCTTAAAAGACAGTATCACCCAGTCTGTAATAATATACAGTCAAAAGTTGGAGAATTTAGGGGAATTAATGTAACTAACAAAAATGTCTGAAAGAACAATGACCACATTAATGAACTTATGTACCAAAAAAATCAAATGCTCTATTAAAAAGTGAAACAAAAAAATTAACAGATTTCTCTTTTTTGCTCAGCTAAACTGGCATCTTACCAGTTAAGCACTTTAAAACATACCTTTGTAGAATGCCATTTTCTTGGGGTATTACACCATTGATAGCTGCCTGCAAACAAAAAACAAAGAAGGTCATTTAAAGAAAGAGGTCAGTGCCCAAGGGGAGTGGGAAACACTGTAAAGAGAAAAATACTTACTTAAACAAAATACTAAATGTTTTCTTAACAATGCAAAATATTCTCTATTAAATGTTTCTCTATTTCTCAATAAAATCACATTTTAGAAAATTTAAAAACATGCATTTGGTATGTAATATCCCCAAAACTTGAGTCATCAGAAACTTAATTCCACAGTCCTCATTGAAGCAAAACACCCAGAAAACCAATGTTTAAGGATATCAAAACAAAAAAAATCAGTGTCTCTTAGGAACATTATTTCCTTCCTCGGATTAAGAGGAGCAAACTATAAAATCACAAATGAAAAAGAATACACAAATTAGCTCAAGAATCAAATTGATTCTTTTATGTTAGAATAATGTCATTATTCTTAATGAAAAAAACATCGAGAAGGAAAGAATGTGGAGCAAAAGTTCTTGGATAAATCTAACACTATGACAATATCAGGTGACAAAAGGATACAGTATCAGAGAAGTTGCCTTATATAAAACATTTCTGAAATTGGTCTCTAAGCTAACAAGTTACTGATTAGTCAGAACACAGCACAGCTATGACATAATGTAGGCGTTTTTGAAGGTTACTAAGCAAGTAGACTGTCTCATCCTCAACTGTAGGCAGCTCACTGCAGGGTAATACAGAATATTCTCTGGAAAACAAACAAACAAACAAACAAAAAGCAAAAAACAAACAAAAAACTCCAACCTTTCCAACTTTGTCTTTGCATCATAACAACTTCTCCTCCTACCTTTCCCAATCCACATCAAAATGAAAAAATAACACAAAAACAAAAAACACCTAACACTTCAATGTTTTATCAGCTGCCTGGAAATCAACTGCCAAAAGGAGTCTGTGTATTTTGTGAAACATTATCTTAAATATTTGCAAGCCAAGTATAGGATGCTTGCTATGAATTTTGAGACTTGTAATGTTCCATTGGCAATAATAATAATAATAATAATAATAAAATAAATCCCCAGATTAATACAGACAGTGGAGACCACAGAACGCTGACAACTCTGGAGGCTCATAAATTCTCTGAGTCAAGCAAATGCTAAAATCAGTTTTCGAAGCCACAAATTCAATGGAAGAATCTCTGCCTAGTGCCAGGTCAATTATTCTTTTTCTGTTGATGGCAATCACTTCATATACAAATATCTCTCCTGCTAAATAATAGTAAATGGTTAAGAGAATGCTCCATGATTCTGGAAAAGAAACAAAATAGCAGAGCTTGGAAAGATTTGGTTCAAATTTTACTAGGGAATGCCAAAGTATAATGGAAAGAACACTAAGGATTCAGAAAGTCATAAGTGTGAATCCAGGCTCTCTCACTTATTAATTTGGTGACCTTAGTATATTCACTGAACCTTCTTGAGCCTCAGTTTACTCACCTGTATAATAAGCTAATGTTACATCCTCAGCTACAATCGGCCTGCCTTTTTGTTCCTCAAAGGCATCAAGTTTTTCTATTTCTTAAGGCCTTTGAAGATCTTCTCTCCATTTGGAATAACCTTCCCCTATTCTTTGTCTGGCTAAAACCTAAATCATCGTAAGTGAAGCTTCTATTAGATATACTTTTTCAAAAAATTCCCTGATCAACCCTCCATCTAATTAAGTTTACTCTCAAATTAAACCTGTACTTCATAGTAATTATCATAATTTATAATTATTTATTTGGTGATTTTTAAATGTCTTTCTCATTAGACTGTAGGTTCCATAACAGAAGAGACAATATCAGTTTTGTTCACCACTTTATCTCCATTGCCTAGCACAGTGCTTGCACAAGGCACTCAATACTTATTTGTTAAAAGTATGATAATAGAGGAGTACAAAGAAAAGTCACCTAGTCAAGACCTGAGGAAAGCTCAGGGAAAGCTTTCTGGATAAAATAAAGTCTCAACTGAGACAGAGGGATGAGTGAAAAGTAGCAAGATTCGGGCAGGGAGTATTCTATGCAGAAGGAATAATGACATACCTCTACTTTTCAACACTTTCCTCTTCCAAGATCTTAGATCATTTTATATAGTGTATTTATCCAGGGGTAGAAAGTCAGTCCCTGACCTCAATTTTATGTACAAAATAAACTTTATATATACATAAGTGAAATGTAATCCAGAATGAAGGTACAATAAAAGTATAATTTGCTACAGGGATATAGAATAAATAGATTTTTTGTTATGAAGAGTAAAGCTTCAAAAAAGAGATGGCATTTGAGCTGGACTTCAAACAACGGGTATATATATATATACATATATGCAAAGGAAAATTCCAGATTAGTTCTATTTATGACATGTTAACTTTGACGTGACAGTAGGACATCCGTTGTTCATATATCAGGTGTGGACTAATTGCTAACTATGTACCAAATATTGTGCTAAGCAATGGAGATATACTGATGGACAAAACACAGCTTGCCTTCTAGTAAGGACAAAATATCTTCAACAATTTTACAATGAAAAGTTCAGGTAACACTCAAATGGAGATGTCCAAAAGGTAATTTAAAAAATCAGAGCTAGCAACATGTGTTTAAAAGCAAATAAATCAAGCCCTAGAAATATTTTAATTCCCTCCTTCTATAAGCTATCTTCTTTGGTGAAGAGAAAAGAGACAAAGATAAAATCTTGAAGAATTCATCAAAAACAAAATTAAAAAAATTAAAATGTAAGGGTCAGATAGAGGAAAAAGACCAGGATTATGTCATAGAGAGGGCAAAGAAGGAACTATATGGAGAGATTAGACAAAAACTGGAAAATATGAGTTAGTTACAACATATTTGAAAACAGTTTAACAAGAACTAGATTATAAAAGGCTAAAAAATAAATGAGAAAGTAACTACAAATGACTCTTTTGAAACATTTAGTGTGAAAAGCATAAAGACAGGAACTGTAAGAATGGCTACAATAAGCTTTTGTTTGCTTCCCTTTTTAAAATAGTCATTTCTTGAGCTTATATAGAATCCATTGGAAAGGAAAACAAAGAAGACTCAAGAAATGGGTAAAATGAAAGTTTGCTTCAACACATTCTTACCAAATGCCTATTCATTGCCAGGCACTATGGTATAGTTTGGGGATATAGACTGAGGGGACATCTTTAGCAAAGAGATCAATAAAATCTGAATTGCAAACTAAAAATGATAATGAACACTTAAAAGAACTACAAATCATTTGCTAAATACTACTTATCCCATTGCTAATATTCTTTTTGCTGGAAAGATATCTCTTAATCTATAAACAGGAAAATAATGACAGAGACTGATTAAATATTTGGTCAAAGTAACAGAGAATAGAATCAGGACAATATTTCCATTTCTGAGACTGACTCAAATGACTACAGTGCAGTGTCATCATACTGCAATGTATTTTAAGAAAAGTATCTTGCCTTGACCTGGTTTATCAACATTTGAAACTCTACTCTGGTATAACTATTGTTGCTTTCATGTTAATTATGTCCATGATATTTTTAATCTAGTTGATTTGCCACAACCAGAATACAGCCTTTAAGTTCTCTTCAGCAAAACTTGACAACACTGCCACCCTCAGAAATGTCATTTTCCATAATCCACTGTAAGAAACATAAGGTGTGCATAAAGCTCAGTGGAAGCCAAAGTTGGAGAGGGCCATAGGAGAGTGAGATACTCAGATCTTTAGCCTTAACAGAAGGGGAAACAATGACATTCATGGTGGGCTTTAGACTTTTTGGGAGAGGGAAACAGCAAAAATTTCTGTAAATCTCCTTAGAACAATGGTCCCCAACCTTTTTGGCACCAGTGACCAATTTCATGGAAGACAATTTTTCACAGGACTGGGAAGGTGGGGGGGGCAGCGGTGAGGAGGGGCAGAGCTCAGGAAAGTGACGGGGAAGGGCTGTAAATACAGATGAAGCTTCACTCTCTTGCCTGCCACTCACCTCCTGCTGTGTGCCACCCCTCCCCGCCCCTGCTTTCCTAAGTTTCATGGAAGACAATTTTTCCATGGATGAAGGGGTAGGGGAGGACTCTGTGGCTAGTCACTAAGAGGGGGTTGGAGACCACAGCCTTAGAACATCATACATGAAAAGAAACTGAGTCACTGGAAACTGGTAAATTGGTGGATCATAAAACAGCAGCATCTAATACAAATCATCCCCTAAATGGAATGTTAGGATATCCTTTCTCCAACATGTATCTTGGCTTTGGTCTTTTTTTTTTTTTTAAAAGACCCCTAAAGAAAATGGCAATGACATTATTTGAGGAGGAATGGAGATGGGACAAGGATGTACAGATAACATTTAAAAGACTCAATGATAACTTCTGAGTAAAGGCATTGTAGGGACAATAACAGCAGCTAACATTATACAGTTCTTACTAGATGTGAAGCATTTTCAAAGTACTTTATGTTTATTAACTCATTTGACTCTCATTTTACGTCCATTTTGCAAATGAGGACACCAAGAAAACACAGTAGAAAATTGTCGCAATACTGAGTAGGCAAGTGATGAAATAAAAAAGGTGATAAATTGGTTCAAAATTCAAAATATCTGTCCATTGAAAGACACCATTAAGAAAAGGAAAAGGCAAAGCTACAGACTTGGAAAAAATATGTGCAATAAATATATCTGAAAGAGGATTGATACTCATTATACATAAAAAATACTTATAACTTAATAGTAAGACAAGTCAATAAGAAAATGGGGGAAAGATTTAAACAGACACTTTTCAAAAGAAGATATATTAATGGCCAAAAAACATGTTCAAATTAGGCATCAGATAAATACAAATTAAAACCACACACAGTAAGATACCACCACATACTAATAGTTAAAATTAAATCAGACAATACAAGTTTTAGCAATAATGTCAAGCAAAAGGAAGTCTCATATATTATACAACTAACTTTCAAAATTGTTTGGCAGCTTTGTATAAAGGCAAAAATATGATCTAGCAATTCCACTCTCTTAAGTATTTATCCCAGAAAGATAAAAACATATGTCCCAAACGTTTGTACTATAATCTCCCCATCTTCAGGGAATACATCCCCAGTGGATTCCTGAAACTGCAGATAGTACCAAACCCTATATACACTATGTTTATTCCCATACAAACATGCCTATGATAAAGTTTAATTTATAAATCAGGCACAGTAAGAGATTAACAGCAATAAGTAATAAAATAGAACAAGTATAAAAATATACTGTAATAAAAGTTATGTGAATGTGATCTCTCTCTCTCTCAAAATACCTTATTATACCACACTGTGGGTAACTGAAACCACAAATATGGGGGGACTACTATACACTAATATCCATAGCTGCTTTGTTCATAATACCCTATAACTGGAAGCAAACCAGATGCCCCAAAACAGGCAAATGTTGTTTGCGGCATATCATATTGTATGGGCATAACAAAATACTATTCAGCAATAAAAACAGACTACAGATACATTCAACTATATGGATGCAACTCAAAAACATTATTCTAAGTGAATAAAGTTAGACATATAAGAGTAAATACTAACTCAGCAACAACAAAAAAGCCACAAACAATCCAGTTCAAAAAATGGGCAAAGGACTTGAATAGAAATTTCTCCAAAGACATTACAAATGGCCAATAAATACATAAAAAGATGCTCAACATCAGTAATCATTAGAGAAATGCAAATCAAAACTATAATCAAATATCACCTCACACCTATTAGGATGGCTTCTCTTTCTTTCTCCCTCTCTCTCTCTCTCTCTCACATACACACACACACAAAGAGAAAATAAGTATTGACAAGGATGTGGGGAAGCTGGAACCCTTACACACAGCTAGTGGGAATGTAAAATGGTAAAGCCACTGTGGGAAGCAGTATTAGAATTACCATATGATGTATCAATTCCACTTCTAGGTTTATAACCAATAGAGCTTGATCAATCAGACTCTTATGGGAATGTGGGTCTTGAAGAATGAGAACTGGTTGAAGTTATGTCCTTCTAACAACAGTATTCAAGAGGCATTTTTCATAATGAATTTCTGATGGAGCAACTCTGGTTAGTCAAATTTTCTCTCAAATTTGTGAATTTCTCAACATCCTCCCAATAAATCCTGCTTCCTTATACTCCCACACCCAACCTCCATTTTATATTCAAACTATGATAAACTGAGATTAGAAGAGGTTACATGACAAGCTCAATATAATACATACTAAGTTACTAGCAGACCACCATTTTTCCAGGCTTCAAGGCTTATATCACAGCATTATCACTAGCTTTGTTCTTATTAGCAGCCTCCTCAGCTGGTCAATCATCAATTACTGATTGCAAATCAGTGAAACTAAGTACTAAAAACATTTCAAATACAAGAATTATAAACAAGTAGAAAATTAGTCAAATAAAAAAATTAATGAAAATAAAAAATAACATCCCGTTATATATAATAGTATACATTATTAGCGAACAAAAATAAGAGTACAAGTAATTTTGCATATCCCATATGTTTAGAAAGCCTGTAAATTAGAATTATTATTGCAATATTAGCTTAATTTTGCAAACTATCATTTTTTCATCTCTTGAAAATATTTAACACATTGACTGCCACACTAGAAAATTTTTTTTTCCCTTGAAGCCACAGTGTTTTATTACAAAAATAGAATTAAAACTTCAAAAACATAACGGTCCTTTCTAATTTAATGAAAAACTTGTTATTTTTCATTATTGCCTGTATGTGAGTTATATGCAACTTGAAAAATATTAATAGTTCATGTAGCTCCCAAGGTGAAGAGACATGTGAGTTATATATGCTTCCCAAGGCCCCGAGCTCAAAACTAGCCTGAGTTAAATACAACTCACATGACAGTTAACATTTAAAATACATAAAAAAAAAAATGCTTTCTAAATCAGTACAATTTTGTTCAATTTGAAATTATTCTCACATGGTATGTCAGATTTCAAACATTTTCAAAATACTTAAATAACAGGCATTTGACTAATAGTTTACTATTCACAACTCCAACAAGTGAATTCTTGCCATCAAGTGAATTCTTCCAACACCTGTTAGATTTTCTCTCCCCCATTCATACTGATATATAATATGCTTTCTGTTTTCCATCGATTCAAATTCATTCATTCTTTTATTCTGAGCACCTGATACAATCAAGGCAGTGTTTTAGACACTAGAGGGAGTACAAAGGTGACAAGACATGTTCTTTCCAGGACAGACAGTTACGGAAATGATTGCAATGCAAAGTGAAAAGCAGCATGGGATCACGAAAGAAGGAATGTCCATGGTTGCCTAATGGAGCTCAAGATCCAGATTTGAATCATTTCCTTGAAAAAAATTTAACTGACTCACACCAACTTTTTCTCAATGGTTTTCCCATAATGTTAAATTTACGTAATATTCATCTTATTCATTAAAATATTTCATTCAGTCAGTCTACTATCAATCTTTCCCAAAAATTAATTACTAAGCTAGAATTGTTCAGGGTACTGAGGAAACAGTTGTGAACAAGACAGAATCATCCTCCTCTTATGTTTTTTGCTGAGTAAAATGGTCTCATTCTATCAATGAGAGGTTCTACAGAAGTCCATCATTCTACAGCTAAGAATTATGGAATTTTCAGCTTTGATCTCATTAGTATTATGTCCATCAAGTGAGCTATGATAAAGAAGTTTATTTGGGATGAAACTTCCTCAGCTACACATGTGGTAAGCCAAAGAAACAAGAGCAACAGATTTATGAGTCCACACTAAAGAGGAGAGTTCTAAAGAAAGACTACAAGATTACAGCCATAAGCCAATGAAGTCTCAAAAAGATACTTAATATCATTTTCTCCTCTTTCTGGGCAGAAAAGAAAATCATTTTTCATAAACAAATATTTAATTTTTCTTAACTATCTATAACAGACTATTTCCAACAATCTACTACATTTAAATTAATTCTTCTAAATTTTTCTTTATACCCCTACTTTCCAAATATTTCAGTCACTATGGTACTCTAAACTTTCTTCAAGTACTCTACTGTGTGACTCCAAAGGTGATGATTCATTTATAAAGGACATCAGTAGAGAAAAATGTAAGAGATACTATGAAGGCAAACCAAGGGAAGAAACCTGACTAACAGAGGAAAGGCTGGAAAGAAGGGATGATACTTGAATCAAGTATCAAAAAAGGGTTCTTCTAGGGAAAAGAGACCAGATGAGAGCATTCATGGAGTAATTTTTTTGTTTTAAGTGAAAAAATATGAATGTACTTAGCATATCCAGGAAGCTGAAAGTGGTTCTGCATGACTTCAGCAAAGGTTTGGGTCAGGAAGCAGTGAGAGATAGGTTGGAAAGCTATGCAAGAGTTAGATTATGAGAGGTAATATAAAGCCATTAAAAGTTTTATTTAACCTGAAGATAATGAGAAGGCAACTGTTCCAGCTCAAATTTCCATTTTAGAAACATCATTTGATCAGCAGTATGAGATATGAATTGAAAAACAGAGAAGAGCTAAGAATGATGCTCAGACTTTCTGGCTTGGGTGACTTGGTAGACTGCTCCTGGTCCAGCCCTCCCAATCATGGAAAATGGCAAACAATTCTAAAGATTCAGTTGCTCAATTCAAAAACCACATAATCATCCCAATTCTTTTCTTTCTCTCACACCTCATATCTAATAATCTATGAGGAATTCTTTATTCTAACTCCAAAATTTAGAATCTGACCAACATCCTCTGCTACTACCCTGGTCTAACCAGCATCATACTCCCTCTGGATCACTAGTTTGTCAGTCTCCACACTGATCTTCCAGCTTCCACCCTTGGCCCGTACACTTAGTCTATTCAAACAGCAGCCGGCATGATACACATAAATGCCAAGTCAAATAAAACCCCTTTCCTATTCAAAATGCTCTAATACTTTTCCATATCATCAGAGTAAAAGTGCCTTATTCTGATCTCACAAGACTACATATTCTAGCTCCAGCTCCCTCTGTGACCTCTTTTTCTACTAACTGCACATTCACATAGTGGAAATGAACCAGCCAAGCATACCCTCACATCAAACTCCTTATACTGAGTGTCTGGTGGAATGCTCTTCCTTTAGATAGCCACAAATCTCACTCCCTCACTTCGGTAAAGTTTCTACTCCAAAGTCATCTCAGAGAGGCCTTCCCTAACCATCCTATCTAAAAGAGAGCCTCTTTAAACCATGACACTCTAGCTACAAATTATACATTTATTTGTTTCTTTTTTAATTATCTGTCTTCTCTCACCAGAACGTAAGCATCAAAGGACTTTATTTTGTTCCCTGATATGTCCTCAACACCAACAACAGTGCCTGGTACCTAGGTGAATTGAGTTAATATATACTGAATACATGAATGAATAAATGAATGCATGCCATGAGCCCAAGAACATGAACAAAGGTTCATGTTCAGACTGGATGAGGACAGGGATAAATGAGGCTTTCAGTTTTAGACATGTTGATTTTGAAGTACTGATGAGACAGTCACATAGAGGTATCCGATAGATTGCTAAGAATGTAAAATATATAATTTTGAAATACTGAGTTTGGAATCATGAGTTATCTACTTTAAAGTATTTGGAAAAAATAGAACTACCATATGATCTAGCAATCTTACTTCTAGGTATATAGCCAAAAAAACTGAAAGCAGGGTCTCAAAGAGATATTTCCATACTCATGTTCACATTAGCACTATTCACAGTAGCCAAGAAGCGGAAATTAACTGAAATGTCCATTGATGGATGAATGGATAAACAAAATGTGGTATGTACACACAATGGAATATTATTCACCCTTAAAAAGGAAGGTAATTCTGTCACATGTTACAACACATATGGACCTTAAAGACATTGTGCTAAGTGAAATAAGCCAATCACAAAAAGACAAATACTGTATGGTTCCACTTACGTGAGGTATGTAAAGTGGCTGAATTCATAGACCCAAAAAGCACAATGGTGGTTATCAAGAGCTAGGGGGAGTAGGAAAGGAAGAATTGTTGCTTAATGGGTATAGAGTTTCAGTTTTGCAAGATGCAAAAGTTCTAGGGATCTGTTTCACAATAATGTGAATATACTTAATGTAAAGCATTCATATTCTTACAAACTTGTTTTCAAATCCTGGCTCTATGACGTATTTACTACTTGTATGCTATTAGTCATTTCCACTCCCCAGCTTTACTGGGGTATAACTGAAAAATAAAAATTATATACATTCAAGGTGTACAATGGGATGATTTGATATATGCATACAATATGTAGTAATTACCAAAATCAAATTAAGCAACACATCCATCATCAACCTTAGTTACCCTTTGTATGTGTACTGCATGTGTACATGCACACACTGAGAACACATAAGATCTACTCTCTTAGCAAATTTCAAGAAGTAAACAATACAGTATTATTAATATTAGCTATAGTCACCATGCTGTACATCAGATCCCTAGAACATACTCATCTTATACCCTTTGACCAACATCTCTCCATTTCCCCAATGCCCCAGCCCCTAGTAACCACCATCTAACCTTTCTGCTTCTATGAGTTCAACACTTACAGATTCTATTATACATATAAGTAAGAACATACAGATATTTATCTTTCTGTGTCTGGTTTATTTCCCTTAGTACAACGACCCCCCAGCTTACTCCATGTTGTTGCAAATTCTTTTTTATGGCTGAATAACATTCCATAGTGTACATGTACATGTTATATATATATATATATATCACATTTTCTTTATCCATTTATTTGCCAACAAACATTTAGGTTTTTTCCATAGCTTGGTTAATGTGAATAATGCTGCAATGAACATGGGGCTTGGTCATGTTGACTACTCTAAGATTTAGTTTCCTTATCTATAAAATGAAGGTAATAATACCACCCTACTTTACAAGGTTGTTAAAAGGATTAAGCGAAATAATACAGATACAGTACTTTGTAAATATCAGCCCCAGAACCATAATTATCCTTCCCTAATATGTAGTTTTCTTTTTAAAAAATCTATTTTGTTATGTGCTATATACCAGCAGTCTGTCTCACACTGGGCTAGAAATGCAGACATATCAAAGTCCTGTACCCAGGAAGGTAGTCTGGAATGGGGCCCAGAAATCATACGTACTTTACAAGTTCCTCAAGTGATTCTGATACACAGCCAGATTTGAAAAAATTATAGATAGTTTTTGGCATACATATTAGAGCCCATAAAAAATCTTTTACTATGTCATACCATATAGAATTATTTCCCATAGGCCCTGTATTATTTCAGAAGTTAATGGCTAAGGGCATAGATCCTTTATAAACACATGTTATTATTCTCAAACTGAGTGCTCAGGAGCCAAAAAGCCATCGTATTCCAGATTTATCACTAATTAGCAATTTTGAGAAAATTGCTTAATTTTTCCCTTCCTCTCAGTTCCCTCGTTGGTAAAACAGGAGTGGATAACAGTACTTTGTTCATACAGGATCTCGCTCTGTCACCCAGGCTGGAGTGCAGTGGAACAACCACAGCTTACTGTAGCCTCAAACTCCTGAGCTCAAGCGATCCTCCCACCTCGGCCTCCTGAATAGCTGGGAATATAGGTGTATACCACCACATCCAGCTACTTTTTAAAATATATATGTTTATATTTACTTATTTATATAGTGAGATGGAATCTCACTATATTAATGGTGCTTGATACTTTATTCAGTAAAGTACTCAATAAAGGTGAGTTGCTTTTATTGTAATTATTGTCATACTGAGATTTATCCTTTTTCAAAATCACAAAAGGTTTTTAATAAAAATTTTTGAAGGCAAAGAATAAACACTATAAAGAAATAGATTTTAGGCAATTTATTTCTGGAACTGTTCCCTCTTTTCACTTTTTAAATAATAGTCTACCACCATCAAAATGCTCTATTAGTTACAGATAAGATGATGATACCAAAGTAGAAGAAAAATAAGTAGTTTAACAGCCCTGCAACTCTAAACCAAAATTTCTTTATATTAACCGTGCTGTTATTTTTTGCAGTAGAAAAAAATTCCAACTGGCAATCCTAAAACAGCTCCTAACAGCCAAATGTTTGGTTTTAATAAGTTCTAATTGGATTTTTTCCAGGGAAAGAAAAAAAAAAAACAGAAACCAGGACAATTTAAGAAATGTAACCATTCCACAATCTGTTTTTAGTCAAATGCAAAGAATGTTCACTGAATCTTCCAAGTATTAATAGGTATCACTATCAAAATTACCAAAATAGCCTAACACATGCAATCAAGATTGATCCAGATCAAATTAAACACAAGAGAATATGAAGCAGATCCTAAGACTAATGGTACCTGAAAGACTCATCCTTATCAAATAATATCTACCAGTGTACCAGTGAAAAGCCAAATAGTAGACTGGGAAAACCACAGAGCTGGAAGCAAAAGGAATTGACAACAAAGATCTCATTTACTAAAACCAAAATGCAAGAAAGGTGTTTTGTGTGACAGTCACCTACTTCCCTTCCCCCAGGTTCTTTGCCCTTCCTTAGGCAATACAGAGATAGACGTTGGTCAGCATCACATAAAGACCCATTAATCTCTCTCTCTTACACCCACTATATAATAATTGCCTTCTCTATTCAATGAATGTGGAAGGGGAATGTCAACTAATCTGTTTTTTCTAGATTGAATTTGTAAGCTAAAACCCAAAAAAGCATAAAAAATATCTGAAGATTAGTAGTTTTAAGGATTTTAGAGGTAGACATCCTGCAGTATTCAAGGGAAGACTTTTAGAAGGACAGGTTGAGCAAAGCCAACAAGCCATATCTGCTTTATATTACAAGCAGCAATAGAAATAAACCTTATTCCTTGTTATTAGCAATTCTGAACAAAGCTGCCCCCATTTTGAGGTCAGTTTAATTCAAAAAAAGTAGATGCAATTACTCTGTGCAAGGAATTGTGCTAGGTATTGTGGATAACACATGTATGAGACAGCCCCAAACCTTGGGAAACTAGGAGGAGGAATAAGATAAGCTCAAATATCTACAATATTAAGCAGAATACAGAAAGTATCTATATCTCAGAAACTGGCAGCTCCATTCATCTATTTGGTCAGGTCAAAAATCTCAGAGTTGTCTTTGACTCCCTCTTCCTCTCATTACCCACCCTTTCTCTAATGACCAGCAAATTACGACTGCTGAAATGTTAAAACACATCCAGAATCTAATCACATTCTAAAGGATTAAGTGATTCATCCAAGATTATACATGGTAGCAGAGCTAACATTTAAACTCAGGTTCCTATGACTTCAAAAAGTCCTGCTCTTTTCCCCACAAAGCAAACTGGGGGATTTATTTCTTGACAACACAGAAAAGTGGATGCACTTCCAATTTTGGATCAAATCTGAAATTCAATATATACACTATATAATCTCTATGACACACTAGCAATATTAATATTTGCTATAGTTCCTTGGGCTACTAAGTCTATTTTAAAAACTAAGAAATCGATCCATCTCTGATCTGTGTCTGTGTGTGTGGGAAGGGAGGGTGTGGGCTGGGGGAAGAAGGAGTGTAAGGAGTAAGGTCTAACTACTAACACCAATAATCATTCCTAGAAATATCTGAGCTACATTGAATTCTGAATACAGAACATCTTCTAGACGAGTGTTACCCAAAGAACATTCTGCAATGATGGAACTATTCTCTATCTGTGCTGTCTAATACTATAGCCACTAGTCCCATGCACCTATTGGTTACTTAAAACATGGCTAATGTGACCAAAGATCCGAATTTTTAATTTAAATTCAAATACTTACATGGGTTTAGCGGCTTCTGTACTAGGCAGCACTGTTCCAGACTCTCCATTCTACTTCAACCATCTCCTTCATTTCTCTCACTACCTCTCTTCTCTCTAATACTTTGGTCCATTTTTGATGATGACATTAAATAGGTAAAGTCCTTTTCCCAAAGAGAAAATTACCTTACAAATAAGTCTTTACAATTATTTTTGAAAACCAAAAAACTGTTTGAAAAAGATCTATAAGCTGAAACAACTTCAGACAAGACCAATTTGGGACACTGAAAATAGGTTATCCAGTGGAATCAGTTAAAAAGGATGGCAAAGAAATTCAACACAGATTTCATAATTATTTACAGGATATAAACTCACAATTAAAACTTTTAGATGCCATTATAAGTAAGCCCATTAATGATTATTTGAAAGGGATTCATTGTGAAGCTCATGAATAGCAAATGAGTACTTGTGGCTGGAGATAAAAACTCCCGGGCAAGTGTTATACTAGATTTTTTTAAAGTGCTTTATTTCAAACCATGTAAGTAAAAATTAAGATCACGGTCTCTGGAAATTTGAGAGACTAACTCTGGCAATGAGGAAGACACTAATGTTTAAAATGCACATAAAGAGTTTGAATAATTTTATTTCATGAAGTATAAAAAAGCAGTATTTCTAAAGTAATCTATTACTTTAAAATATATATGTATTGCCGGGCATGGTGGCTCACGCCTGTAATCCTAGCACTCTGGGAGGCCGAGGCGGGCGGATCGCTCAAGGTCAGGAGTTCGAAACCAGCCTGAGCAAGAGTGAGACCCCGTCTCTACTATAAATAGAAAGAAAGAAATTAATTGGCCAACTACAGATATATATAGAAAAAA
>CAUYRT010007599.1:0-28830 GCA_963574885.1 Lepilemur ruficaudatus
AGTAGCTGGGACTACAGGCATGTGCCACCATGCCAGGCTAATTTTTCTATATATTTTTAGTTGGCCAATTAATTTCTTTCTATTTTTAGTAGAGACGGGGTCTCACTCTTGCTCAGGCTGGTTTCAAACTCCTGACCTTGAGCGATCCACCCGCCTCAGCTTCCCAGGGTGCTAGGATTACAGGCGTGAGCCACTGTGCCCAGCCCGGCCTGAGAATCTTATAAAGAGGTCCCCTAGTATCTGTCTTCCACATTGGGAATTCCTGTGGACTATTACAGTCATTTCTTTTTCCGTGGTTTATTTTTGTTTTTGTTTTTTTCTGTTTTTGAGACAGGGTCTTGATCTGTTGCTCAGGCTGGAGTGCAATGGCATCACCATAGCTCACTGCAACCTCAAACTCCTGGGCTCAAGTGATCCTCCTGCCTCAGCCTCCCAAGTAGCTGGGACTACAGGCATGTGACACCATACCAGGCTAATTTTTCTATTTTTTGTAGAGATGGGATCTTGCTGTGTGGTTCAGGCTGGTCTGAAACTCTTGGGCTCAAGCAATCCTTCCACCCCACCTCCCAAAGTGCTAGGATTACAGGCATGAGCCACCAGCAGATTTGTATTCTTGAGCTGCATTCTTCTGCACCTCAGAATGTGCTTCTTTGCAGAGTTGTTATTTATGCTTCTCTTGGCTGACACTCAAAGAGGGATTCATTTGTATACTTCTCAGCAATGCATTTACTTTTTTAGATTAGCTGGACTCCTTAACAACCATTCAGTAACTGAGAAGGTAGATAATGACTGTTCTTATAACAAAACATTTAACAATAACAGCCAGCATTTACTAAGCAGCTCATGTGAGCCAGGTGTTATCCTCACATAACGTTACACAATTTTCCAAACAGCCCTGCAAGACTTGACCTTATTTTACAGAGGAGGAAACTGAGGCTTAGAAAGGTTGAGCAACTTTTGTGGTTTCCTAGCTAATAGATGCTAGATAGATCCAGGATTTCAACCCCATTTTATCAGTTTCCAAAATGCAGACTTCTGCTATCCTTTTTTGCTGCTGTTGTATCAGATCTTAGTTTGCAACGTTTTAGAAAGAGACTATCAAATAGCTAGGTAAATAGTAAGAAAGATCACAGAAACAAAGGGAATTTTGATTACCCTTTCCTGACAGTATAAAATGGGATAATGATGACCAAGTAGGGTAACATCCTAGATGGACCAGGATGCTACCTATAATCCTAGCACTTTGCGAGACCCAGGCAAGAAGATCCCTTGAGGCCAGGCGTTCGAGACCAGCCTGAGCAAGAGTGAGACCTCCTCTCTACAAAAAATAGAAAAACTAGCCAGGCATGGTGTGTGCACCTGTAGTACCAGCTACTTGAGAGGCTGAGGCAGGAAGATTGCTTTGAGCCCAGGAGTTTGAAGTTGCTGTGAGCTAAGATGACACCAGTGTACTGTAGCCCAGGTGACAGAGCAAGACCTGTCCCCCCCAATCCCTTCCAAAAAAGAAAAAGATACAAATTAAACACCAAAATCACACTACATAATAAAAGGCACAAATATTAAGAAATTGAAAGATTCAAGAAAAAAGTCACAGCTCTAGAGTATTCCTGGTCTCAGTAAATGGCTTTTGATTGTAGTAGGGCCTAAGGGAAGCTGGTTCCAAAATAGTATATGTGGGTTCTGCCTATACAGAATTCGAAAGAAATGGTAGTTATGTTGAATGTGGCAGCAAGCTGAGGTATGAGAGAACAAGGCCACACAAGAAATGCAAGGGTTTGGGCAGCAATAAGACAAGGGCCAATTAATCAACAGAAATCAAGAGTAAATAAATATCAGAGGGCAGAACAAGATAGGATGACCAAAGTACATGTAAACAGTCTGGAGGGAGGAGAGCAGTTGATTAGTCAAACAGTTAGCCTCAGAGAGGGTCACAGGAAATGTAGGAGGAGAGGCAGAGTTGGAGGGAGAACAGACAGGCACCCAGAGCCAGCAGATGAGGAGGGCTCGCCATACAGACGCAACATGCTCTCTTAGCTTCCACAGCCATTATGGTTCTGTCGTCCTGACGAGAACGCATCCTTAGTGAGCCTGGTCTATAATCTTGCTGGTGGGAGTAACTGGGAGGATAGGAGTAAGGCTGAGACTTGACAAGTTTCTCTAGAAAAACATTTCATGGCTGTCTTCACTGTTACTTGCTGTTTCTAGCAGTCTTTATGGTTATATACCACAGCAGGGAAAAAGAGGTAACATTTTGTCCTGGGATCATGTTTTCCTTTTAGATGTGCAATGCCAAGTATATCTTTAAAGAGTCCAAAAGAATCAATCTTAAAGCCCCGGAGGGAATCTTTCGGGTTTTTTTTTTCTTAGAGATGGGGTCTCACTCTGTCACCCTGGCTGGAATGCAGTGATACAATCATAGCTCACTGCACCTACAAACTACTGGGCTCAAGCGACCCTTCTGCCTCAGATTCCTTGGTAGCTGGGACCACAGGTGTGTGCCACCACACCCAGCCCCCTAAAGGAATCTTTTGTCTGGTGGCGTATTGATTTTTATATAGATGAGCTAAATTCCACAGAAAATTTGGGAGGCCATGTGACATAGTGGAACGTGCATAAGTTTTAGTGTCTGACAAATCTAGTTGGAATTTCAGCTTTACCACTCATCAACTATGTGTCTTTGTACAAATTATTTAACCTGTCTGACTCTCAGCTTCCTCACTATAAAATAGAGATAGTATCTATTGGAAAGAGTTGTTGTGAAGCTTAAATGAGGTAAATCTCACCATGCCTGACACATTGAAGCTAATGGCACTCAATAAATGGTTCCTTCTCTCTTCCCTTCCCTTTCTGTAGATCTTTGGAAGATATGGAAAGAGCCATATCTTATTTCTTTCTTTCTTTTCTTTTTTTGAGACAGAGTGTCGTTCTATTGCCCTGGGTAGAGTGCAGTGGCATCACTGTAGCTCACAGCAGCCTCAAACTCCTGGGCTCAGGTGATCTTCCTGCCTTAGCCCCCTGAGTAGTGGGACTATGGGTGCTCACCACCACGCCCAGCTAATTTTTTTTATTTTTTGTAGAGACGGGGGTCTCACCCTTGCTGAGGCTGGTCTTGAACTCCTGACCTTAAGCAATCCTCCTGACTCAGCTTCCCAGAGTACTAGGATTACAGGCATAAACCACTGAGCCTAGCCCATACCTTATTTCTTATTGTGAGGTTCCCTCCACCTAGCAACTTTATTGGACTTTTTAGACATAATGACTGCCATCTTGATTCAAGGTGTTCTTATAAGAACATAGAGAAATTTGTAATTACAGTATGGTAGGCAGAATAATTGCCCACCTCCAAAAAAAATCCAGGTCCTAATCTCTTTAACCTGTGAATACATTATCTTACTCAGCAAAGACATTTTGCAGGTATGATTAAGATTAAGGACCTTGACATGGAGAGATTATTCTGGATTTTCTGGGTGGGCCCAACCTAATCACATGAGTCCTTAAAAGCACTGAACCTTTCCCAGCTGGGGTCAGTCAGAGGGAGAGGTGACTATGGAGGAGGATCAGAGAATGTGATGTGAAAAGGACTCACGGTTGATGGCTTTGAAAATGAAAGAAGTGAACCATGAGCCAATGCGCCATGAGCCAATGCGGGTATCCTGTGGAAGCTGGAAAAGACTAGGAAACAGAGTCTTCCCTAGAGCTTCCAGAAAAGAATGAAACTCTGCTGATACCTTTTCTTTTCTTTTTTCTTTTTTTTTTTTTTTTTTTTTTTAGACAGATTCTCATTCTATTGCCTGGGCTAGAGTGCCGTGGTGTCAGCCTAGCTCACGGTAACCTCACACTCCTGGGCTCAAGCGATCCTTCTGTCTCAGCCTCCCAAGTAGCTGGGACTACAGGCATGTGCCACCATGCCCAGCTAATTTTTTTTCTATATACTTTTAGTTGTCCAATTAATTTCTTTCTATTTTTAGTAGAGACGGGGGTCTCGCTCTTGCTCAGGCTGGTCTCGAATTCTTGAGCTCAAATGATCCGTCCACCTCGGCCTCCCAGAGTGCTAGGATTACAGGCGTGAGCTCTGCTGATACCTTGATTTTAGCCCAGTGAGGTCTGTGTTGGACTTTTATAGTACTGTAAGATAACAAATTTTTGCAAGACCATTAAGTGTGTGGTAATTTGTTACAGCAGCAATAGCAAACTGATCTATACAGGCATGGAAAAGGGCTCAAGACCATGGGGGTAATCGACAGTGCAGCTGTCCAATTAACCAACTGATGATTCATAATAATCAAGCAATAGGTGTGGATGATGCTATGGTGGACATAATCTATCTTCCTAACTAAATTTTTTCTTCTAATCTTCAATTTAAAAATGCAGATGTGGCCAAGCAAATCTCTTTGCCCTTACTCAAGAGTGATAAGAGAATTTTCTTAACACTTGTGATAACAAAATAAGGTATGTATGGCATGGGTTCTAGATTGAGCCTAAGCTGTGTCTCTGCTCTGAATTCCAACATGTCAGGACATCTCCACAAGGCTGGCTACCATTCTAGTCACAGAAAGGGGTAATGTGCTTCATGACATATGTAATAATTGGATTCCTCAGGGCTTGCATGCTGTCCCTAAGGCTCTCCAAAGCTGAGACTCCCAAGAAGTGGCAATTCATTCAAATTCCCTTTAGCAATAAATGGCTTATCGTAAAGATACATGTTCCTGGAAACCCAGGGAAGGATGAGTAATCAGGGTCAGGAAGAACAGGATTAAGAGGGTGGCTGTGGATTCAAAGCAGTTCCAAGGTCTCAGCCACAGGATTTTGTGAATCTTTACTCTTATGTGTTTCAGCCACTCCCTTTGTGTCTGCCACACTGTGCTCACTACTGCCTGGCGTTGATACCATCTACTGTGTGTGTCTTTTCTGCATCATAGGTTCTGCTTACTCATAACTTGGCTCACTCATAGCTTGACTTAAACCTTTGATTCATTCAAGTCCTCGCCTGACTTCTCCCGCTTCTCTTGACCCCACAGCCTTTCAGCTTTATGCATGCATTTATTCATTATTTGAAAAACACCTATTGAGCACCTACAGTGCCCCATGCAGTTTACTATCTAGACATCAATCGAATAATTTCAGAAGTGCACCAGGTGCATTCTGATCAACTCAGCTTCTTAGGATTGGTTGCTGGATGCTCCATGAACTGGCTGCCTCGAGGAACAGCAGCAACAGGCCGTCATGTTTAACGCCACATGACCCTGCCCTTCCCCCAAAGTCCAGACAGAGCTGATTAAACTAAGGATTGGCATTTGACCAAGGGCAATTAATACACTGGCTGGCCAGCAAGCTGCAGTTAAGTCAAATTAATAAGCTTCCCTTGGAAGGAAGAAATTACAGTATAGCGGGCATTATACAGAATTGACATGTTTACCACAGGGGGATAGACTTTATACTCCAGAGCAGTAATCTAAATGTAGAAGGACTTCATCCATAGGAAACTTTCTCATTCGTTAAACAGAAAGTTAGAAGGCACTCGTTTGATTCAGGAACTCAAAGGGAGCAGGGCAGAGAGCAGGGGTGGTTTTGAACATAGCATAGGGCTGTGTTTAGTACTTAAATGACAGCCAGAGTGAGGCTTGGGGAAACCATGCCAAGTTCCTTGCCGAAAAGTGTCATAGCCCAAGATAGGGGGAAATCAGTGATAGTTTCCGGGAGGTTTGCTGCTCAGGGATTCTCTGGGACAGTCCTTGGTCTGGACCCAAGTGCATAGATTTCAACATAGCACTGGCTCTTATACCAGAATCCAGATCATCACGTTTACCTTAGGCAGTTCTCAGTGAGGCATTTTAGGGAAGCCATGGCATTTTAGACAGGCCCTAAAATGGCATCATGGCACAACTATAGCACATGACCCTGAGTTCCCCTGCCGGAACCCACAGATAAGCGTTTCCATGGAGAAGGTCAGATGGAAGGGCAGCCCCTTACACTGTTGATTGTGGGTTGGCAACAAAGTTGGCACGGCTCAGTTACCTATAGGTTCTGTGTTGTGCTACTGGTGTGGCTGGAAAGGAGCTGAATCCCCCTGGGATGTTGAATGGCAATAGCTTACTCTAGGAGGCAGATTGACTAAAGGGCTGGTAGTTCCTGGGAGTCTGTGTATTCTGGTTTTTGGAACAGGATGTTGGCACATTTGTTCTTTTGTCTGAAGATAGACTTTATTTTGAAATAAAAACACACAGAGAACGAAGCTTCCTCTGGGACATCTGGTAGTGTGCCCCAAACTTGACTTGGAAAGAAGTGTTTGGTGTTGGTCCGGGGTTACTTGGGGTTACTGTGGTTTATGCGGACCCTAGTCACAGTCTTGGAACACAGAAGCAGGAATCCAGGAACTACAGATCTGCCAGGAACAGGAGAACATTGCCCAGCAGTTTGGATGTGTTAGCATTCACTGTGTTGGGGAAGGACAAGCATGAAGGATATTTCAGTATGTGGAAGACCTCTAGCTGCTAGAGACCACTGGCATCCCCCACCCCCACTTTGTATTATCCTTTAGGGACCATCTGGTTCGGCTTTCTCATGTTAACTGGTGTAAATGCCAAGGCCCAGAGAAGCCAACTAACCTTGTCTACTTCAATTAATGGTTGAAGCAAGAATAGGACTCACAGGGTGACCTCCCTTTTAAATGGGGTCTGGCAGGAAATGATCCTGGTCAGAGCTGAAAAGCAGGCATTGAGATTCCTTTCGAGGGAACATCACATTTACACGCGTGCTGAGAATACGTGTGTTCAATTCTCAGCGTGCAGTGACGGTGTTGATGAAATTGTCCCAGATACTCAGTAATGACTGGCGAATGACATCATTTCATCATGGGCGGGCCAGAAACCTCAATGGTCCTTCATCCCTGACCCATATCCAGTCCCTCACCAAGTCTGGTCCACACCACCTTCTATTCACTTCTTTTTCTCTACAACTGCACCCTGGGCTGAACTACCTTCTTCTCTTGTCTGGACTTCTGACATAGTTTTCTAATGGTCTGCCCATATTTCCTCTGCCTCCAGTGTACTTTTCTTATAGCAGCCAGTGGTCGTCCTCTGACAGGCTTATTTTTTTTACTTCTTAATTTGATAGACTATTTTTTAGAGCAGTTTTACAAGTTCACAGGAAATTGAGCACTTAGTACAGAGAGTTGCCTTATACCCACTTTCTCCTCCACTCACAGTTTCCTCTATTATTTGTTATTATTTATTTATTTATCTTTGCTCTGAAGTCCCTGTTATTAACACCTTGCATTAGTGTGGTGTTAATAAGTTGTTACAACTGACGTACTGGTATGGATACTTCATTATCGACTGAAGTCCATGTTTACATTCGGGTTAACTCTTGTATAATTCTATGAATTTTGACAAATGTGTAATGTCATGTATCCACCAGTACAGTATCATACCGAACAGTTTCACCACCCCAAAAACCCCCTGCTCTATCTAGTCATTCCTCGCCAGTGGTCTTTTTAAAATGCAGGTCTTCTCCTTTCTCCCCCCTCACTCAGCCTCACCTTGTTCCACTGGCTAGCTTTCTGTCTCCAACCGTACAGGTCTTTCTGTTTCACTTCCTCACGCCACACTCCATTCTGCCTTCAAGTTTTACTCTGCTGTTTCCTCTGCCTGAATCGCCCCTTTCTACCTCCTGGCCCCACCCTCAGGTCTTATCACAGTTTGTAATTATGTTCATGTATGTGATTATTGCATTTGCCTCCTTTCTAGATTGTGAGCTCCTCCCTGGCAAAGCTGTAGGTGTATCCACAGTAACTGGCACGGGGTAGATATGTAATAAATATTTGTTGAATAATATTAATAATTAAATTAATAAACAGAGCAACAGAACAGAGCTTCACCTGGCTGTGTGGAGCTCGGGAAGAGTACTAAAGGTTTGCAGTGATTGCTAGGGGATGAAAGGGAAGGGAAAATTGATGGGAAACAAGTAAACAGGTTTATTCAATAGGCTGAGAGCACAGATGAAAATTCGTAGAGGCCTGAGCCCATCAGATCGTGTCAGGGGAGAGGGCTGGATGGGTAGTTACAATGATGGAGAGTTTAAGATTTCCAGGGTGGAACTGTTCCAATAGTAACAAAGTACAGGGTGTAGCCACGAGAGTCCACTGAAGAGAACTGGAAGTGAAGGGGCTGAGTTTGAAAGATCAAGGAACTAAGAAGCTGGGCCACATGAGGGTAGTCCACAGAGTCAGCAAAATCTCCAACCCTCTGCCCCCCAAGAAGAAGTAGTGAGCCATGTATTTAATAAATGTGAGGGTATCACCAGGTGGGTAGATGACAGAGATGAAAAGAGAGAAGGTGACCAGTTGAATGGAATGGATCTCAATGGAGCAGAGATTTTTCATAGAGGAGAAATTGCTTAGAAGGGTCTTGGGGAACTAGAAGAATGTTGCTGGTGCCTCCCTGTGTTTGGGGCATAGGAGAATAAATAGCTTCCACTCGAAAGGACGATAGGGGAAGTGGTAACCTCAGCGGAAAGCCAGGTTTCAGTTCAGGCTAGCAGGTGAGGGAGATTAACTAGGCCTCTGGTTGCATGTAACAGAAACCAACTGTGGGTATCTGTGGCCAGTAGGAAGTGGAGGATTGGGGGAGTTACGTATCTTGGACACGCTGAACAAAGTGGTGGCCACAGGCCCACCATTATGGGTGAGAGAGTGCTGTGAAGGTCTTTGTGAGCTAGGAAGACACTCCAAAAAGGTGTCCACTATAGATAGTTCTGTGAAGAAGCTGAGGAAGCAGGGAAATTTGTTTACTGACAGGGTTCCATAGGACACAAATAGAATGTCTAGTGCAGTAGAAAGAAGCAGAAGCACAGAGAAATATGGGTGTTAGAGTGACCTGTGGGTTCCAGATGGTGGTGTCAGGAAGGTAGTGTCTCCAATGGTAGCTATAGGGGCCTACAAACACATGGTGACATTTGTCCCATCTGTCCTGGGACAGGGGTTCACCCTGTTCCATTCCAGATACCCATCTGCTCCCTCATTCATCTTTGCCCATTGTATTTGAATTTCTGCTCAACCCCTTTCTTTGCCCCAGAACATCTCTTAGGTCTTCACAGTGCCACCAAGACTTTTTTTTTTTTTTTTTTTTTGAGACAGAGTCTCACTCTGTTGTCCGGGCTAGAGTGCCATGGTGTCAGCCTAGCTCACAGCAACCTCAAACTCCTGGGCTCAAGCAATCCTTCCACCTCAGCCTCTCCAGTAGGTGGGACTACAGGCATGTGCCACCATGCCCAGCTAATTTTTTCTATATATTTTTAGCTGGCCAATTAATTTCTTTCTATTTTTAGTAGAGACAGGGTCTCCCTCTTACTCAGGCTGGTTTTGAACTCCTGAACTTGAGCCATCCTCCCGCCTCGGCCTCCCAGAGTGCTAGGATTACAGGCGTGAGCCACCGCACCCAGCCCCCACCAAGACATCTGCTACCTCTCTAAGAAGCTGCACCCTGGATTATTTGTTAAACTAACACCCACCATATGGATCTGAGTTGATACAGGCTGCCCAACTGAGTGCTGTCAAACCACCTCCATCTTCTAACTGACCAATTATATTGTAATTATTTTTATGTGTCTCTCTTATCTTTTAATCTATGAGTTTCTTCCTAGCATTTCTTGTTCTTATTGATAGTCTTCCCCTCTAATGCTCAGCACATTGCTTGTGACCTAGACAAGGGTTAATTTGTTGAATGGCTGAGTGAGTGAATGGACTTCAATCTCTTATTGCCCTGTTCCCGCAGCCTAGAAACGTTGGACTTCAGGAGGTGGACTCTCTGGCGAGACTTGTCCATTCTTTCCCACCCTTCTCTGTGATTACTGACTTCCTGGCCTGGATTCCATGCTTCCAGACATAGACCATCTGCCAGGCTAGACAAACCCAGCTCGAGAGACACCCTGTCTGGATTCTTCCTGGCCTGCCTTCCCAGCATCCTCCCAGGATATGGGCCTGACACATACTGAGTGTTTTCTCTGTTTCCTAAAATGACGTGTCTACCATGTGGGTTGATTCCCCAACCCTGAACAGTTAGATTAGGGCCAGGATTACCTGGTCCATATTCCCCAGACTAATTCTTTTCCCACCCTCCAACATCTTTGCCATTCCAACAGAAGGGAAGCCCAGGGTAAGTGGATGGAATGGCTGAGAATTTACATGGACATGCTCATGCCTGATTTCAGGAAAGTGATTACTTCTGGAAGAAGAGGGAAACGGGGTGAGACAAGGGATAGGCTATGGGAGCTTCAACTGTATAGGTGATATTTTATTTCTGAAGATGGGTACATAAGCATTGATTATTCCTTAAATCTTTTTGTAATTCTGAAACATTTCAATGAAAAGGTTTAGAATGAGAGATACTCAGATTTTACCTTAGAGTACCTGGGGTGGACCTGGGGATACAGACAACACTGGCTGAAGGACTCCAGAGGCTTAAGGGAATTAAATCAAAGTGTTTGGCAGAGACAGGACAGAGGGACAACGGAGGGCTTCTGGGCTCAGAGCCGACATCTTAGACCACAACGCTGTAAGCTCAGTTTGACCGTGAAACCCTGTGACTCTATTGTGTTTACTGGTGAAAAGCCTCAAAATAGGCGATTCCCAGCTTATTAGTTTATTTGTTGGTCTGCTGTCTGGAACTGGGAACAAGTTTTTCTACAGAGAAAATATTACAAAAGGTGACTCTGCCCCAAGGCCAGCCCACAAAAGCTTACAGAATCCTAATGTACCTGAAATATTGTACTAATAATCCTAAAGATCCCGACCACTATTTATAACAGTGTTTCTGTGGGAAAGTGCATTTAGAATTTTAATGCCAGTAACACCTATTCCTCAGCCCTGTGAGTCCTCTGGACTCTTGACCTTATTCCCACGGTGCTGATTCTTATCAGAATGGCTTCCTATGCAGTGGAAGGCAGAGGAGTTGCTTTCTGTTGCCGCAGGACTCAAGCTGAAGTTTCAAGCAATTCATCTTCACGGAGCTGACCCCAACCCACACCATGTAGCCTGGGCTGTGATCTGAGTTTAGCTTTTCAAGAACAACACAGACCCTCTTATACACGCATGCCTTGCTCACCCTATCACAAGCCAATGCATAAACTCTGTCACATTAGGGATTTCACTTGTATGTTGCTGGGATGTCAGGGAAGATGACCAGGAGCACTCATTTCATGAGAGCAATGGCGTGGGAGATGTTGAGACTAGTATGATCTCTGAGACACTGGGACCCTTCCAAGCTTTGAATAGGGGATAGCATAGTCAGGAAGAGAATTCGCCCTGATGTTGGCTGCAATGCGATTAAAAATGTGCCTAAGGGTAAGACACGGGCAGCTTTGGCAAGGACAAGTATCCCTGAGCATGACACAGATACTCAAACCCTCGCACTAGGAGAGTTCACTTGGAGAACCAAAAACTGTAAGATCTACATGGCATTTTGGGGGACCTAAAAACAAAATTATCATGTCTTCATAGACAAAATATCTTTCCCGTTGACTATGAAAGTTGTAATTGTAGGAAATTTTCTCATTACATCCCAAGTTCCAGCCTCAGTGGTGGAGGACATGGATGGTCCTGGTGGCCAGGGGAAGTGGTAAAGATTCAAGATTTGACCCTGGAAGAGCTGCAGAAGCTGTTGAAGGAGAGTGTGAGTCCCTGGGACATTCACGACTAGAGGAACTTTGGCCAAGTGGGGCGTAGAGCCCTAGTACCATACAGGGCTTGTTTTGGCAAAGCACTCTGATTGGGAGAATCCCTTCCCTCTACTATGTACAGTCCTGATGGGACTATGAGTCAAACTCCCAAGCCAAGGAACTAGGCAAACAGACTTGAATCTTGAACGGTGTGACCTAGACACTGAAAATATGGTTGGCACTTATTGTCCCAGCACTGTGCCCTCAAACTACCAAGGATTTCCTGCCACCTAAACCTCTAGAGCGGTCCTCCTTCCTGTCTTTCTCCAAACAGGTTCTTCAGCTTTCCCATTATTTCCATCAGCTACCCATTATCCTCCTAAAACATTTTTTACTCATGTTATCCAGAGTTTGTTTCTGTTGTGTATGATTGAGGAACTCTATTAATAATACAGAGTCTGATGGCAAAAAGTTGATAGATCAGGGCAAATCTGTCACAACAACCTGAAAAGCAACTCAAAGCAAAAATCTGCAGAAGGCATAGTTATAGCATGTCATCTCCACATGTGAAAATGACAAGTCCCAGCTACTTGGGAGGCCGAGGCAGGAGAATTCCTGGAGGCCAGGATTTTGAGACCAACTGGGACGATATAGTGAGACCCCTGTCTCTAAAAACGAAGAAACAAAAATGAGAGTTGGTATCATTGAGATGTGATGAGCTCAACTTTTACCTGCAAAGGCAAAGGTAGGTGGGTGGAGGGAAGGTTAATATGAATATTACCCTGGGAATAGGTTACCAATTCCTAGTCCTGTACTGTGTTATTTATTCCGATGACAAAATAAATATGAGGGTTGCAATCAATGGTAACCACGGTTTTGTCTCATTTATTTTGGGAAATAAATATATTCATTTACATTAATGGAAAGATTTTTTAGGAAAACAGGCAGATTGCAGTGCCATTCCTTTATCATCATTTAAAAGAACTAAATGAAGACTCAATGCCAGTTTAAAAGTAATAACTGAGACAAATGTGTCTGGAAATGGCCAAACAGTTGGCCAAATAAAATGAGGTATGTTTCAACTCAACCAGTTGGCATTTTCTATTTGTTCAAATAGAAAATGATTAGCAAACTGGGTGGCCAAGCTTGTCTGAGAAAGGGCAGGCTACTTTATTCATTGATGCCCATCCAAAGAGGTGCCAGCCACTGCACCAGATGGCCTGCTGGGCCTAATCCTACATGGGATAGCTGAGCCTCAGCCCATGGTGTAGCCTGGCCCTAGGCACAGGAAGAGATGTTTCACATCCCAGTGGAGCTCAGGTTTGTGGATTCCAGTCTTTAGATTGAAACAATGGTGGACTCATGGGGTTTAGGCAGCCTTTTCTCTAGTCAGGATGGTCTCTCTCCCACCTGACATGAGGCCACTGCAGCATGGACAGAAACTGGAGGCATTCAATGTACATGCTGCCTCTCGATTTCTGGCTCCGACTGGGGGCCTGTGACCCAACCATGTCCCGGAAAACCCACTCACTTTCCCCATTGCCATATTTCTGCCATCATTACAGCCTGTGCTTCCCGTCACCCCAACTCCCAACCAAACCCTATCTCACCTGTGATCCCTGTTTCCAGAGGTCTGGCTAAGCACGAGACGTAGAGGGAAGTGCTTTTAGACACAGAATGTGAAGGAGCTCCCCTGTTACACTTAGTGGGACTATACCCTAGATCTGGTGCCATGTGACAACCTTCCTGCATATTCCCTTCAGAGTCAGAGGCAGAGACCTTCAGCAGATGTAACTGACCCCCTCCTTTTTGTGGCAGATATATATTTTTTTCTGTCTCAGCTGCTTAAATCAGAATTGTGACAGTTTTTATCAGCCTCTCCACCTCCTTTGTCCCAGTCCCAGGGCCCTTTGTAATAAAGAATAGGGAATTTCGCCTCTGTGTTATTACCACTTCTATGAGTCCTCCGTCTGAGATCACTATTCTGTGACTGATCTCTGACTTCTGCCACAGGTCTTGACAAAATAAAAACTTCAAGGGGCCTACAACTTTACCCAGATCTGGAAGGAAAATTAAAAAAAAAAAACTGCCTTATAGATTAGTAAGTCTAAATCATGGCATTGCCTTTTTGCCTATGTAGTGTCTCAGTCATTTTATGAACAGTCTCTTGTATGACTTTGGGAAGGTCATACTCTACCTGCGCAATCTCCTAAGATACTTCCCCAATCCGACATAAGCCCACAAACCAGGTTCCTTGACCACCAGCCATAGCACCACTTCAGGCCAACTCCAAGAACTGTGTTCAAGATCTCTATGGTTATCTACAGGATGGCCTTATACTACATAGCCAGCCAAGTTCACTGAAGGTATTGACTTATTCCCGGGATCCTCACAGCCTTTTGCTTTACTGGACCAAAATTTACCTTCTCAAAAGGAAGAAAAATTTCCCTCACATATAAAGTTAGATAAAGCATTCTAGTAGCTGCAAACTTACTTGTCTCTTTCCCAGCTTTGACTTATCTGGACACAAACGGCCCTACACTTTCGAAACCAACACCTTCAACGGTGCAGCGGGGCCATGTTGCCCCAAGGTAGGTGAGCTGTGGCCCTGGTAACAATCAGTCCCCATAAAGGAAGGTAGCCTGGTTGGTATCAACTACCTGATTTAAGAATAGAAATCATTTCCACGACCACTTTAGAGGTTCAGAAACATCACCTCCAGGTATCCAGTATTCTGGTTTTTGTTTGTTTGTCTATTTGTTTTGATACTAAGTTCTTATTCTTTATTTTAAAATTTGTTACATTCTGGGGTTTTTTCCCGATTTAATAACACCCAATGAACCAGCCTCCGGTAGTAATGTGCTTGGACCACTAAAACCTGCAGCAGCTGAGACAGACCTATATAAGCCCCTTTCTTTGAGTGTTTTGATTTTACTAACTCATAAACTTGGCAGTGAAATGGCCAGGTGAGTTCCCTATTTCAGAGTACCAGGGAGTAGAGGAAACGTCTGTATTCTTGGAAATCCTCCTGTGGCAACAACTAATAAAAGCAATCCAATGTCTGATGTGCATGGTGCCTAGCACAGGCACCGAGCACAGAGCTAGAGTCACCCAAGAGTAAGTCAGGGAGACCCCAAACATCATGAAGCCCCTTTACCAGGAGTGGTGGTTGTATTTCCACAAGGGAGCCCTGTCACAAGTGCTTTGCTTTTGTATACTGATTCTCACATCATATCATACCTCAAAAGGAAATCCTGCTAATTTAAAGCATTAAGTGTAAGAAAATAAAATCTTAAAGTACCAGAAGAAAATGTGATGAATATTCATCTCGTCTCTTTGATAAGGGAAAACCTTGAAATCATTAAATCAATAGACAAAATGCCAAAATAAATAAGTTAAATGACATAAAAGAAATATATTCCCTATCAAAAGATATCATAATAAAAATAAACGCCAATAATTAATGAGAAAAGGTTAATATACTTTAAAGTGTTATGTTGCATTTACATAAATTAATAAAAAAACACAGTCATCCAAGTTCAGAAAAAGTTTAGAACACACAATTCACCATGGATGAAACACAAATGGCTAAAAAATGTGAAAAAGTATCATATATTATACATTGTACAATCTAAAAAAGTATAATTTTGCTATTATTATTTATCATAAATGTTACCATTGTATTGAATAAATAATATCCAATGCTTATGAGGAATGTAGATTTCACCAAATTTTCTATAAAACAATTTGACCTTATGTATCAAGATTCTTAGAGTGCTCAGCCTCTTTGAACTAATAATTTTATTTTCAGAAAGAGTCTCTAAGAAAATAACCAGAAATGTGAACACAGTTTTATGCACAGAACTATTTATCCTAGTATAAGCTATCATTGAAAACAACCTAAATATTCAACAATAGTAAAAGTGTTGAAGTAATTTATGGTATTACTATAACCACATGAAATTCATGGCTCCCATATGCAGTCATTAAAAATAATTTTGTTACATAGAGATACTTGTGAGATGATAAGTGTAAAAGAATAGCACTCGTAAACTGTATTTTAAAAATAACATTAAAAGACCAGTTAAAGCAGGCTCGGTGGCTCAACTCCTGTAATCCTAGCATTCTGGGAGGCCGAGGTGGGAGGATCGCTCGAGGTCAGGAGTTCGAAAAGACCAGTTAAAATTGATGGGAGTAGGAATAATTTTTTTGTTTTATTCTTTATACTTTTTTGTATTTTGCATATTTTTGTAGCCCAATAAATGTTTTTGAAATGCCTGGACTTCTTACTAATAGTGATTTCTTTTTTTCCTACAACTTTACACCATAACGAATTTTCTGAGAGTGAATAAAGAACTACAGTTTACATTACGATTGACAAAGACTTTTTGCATATTAGATAATTGCATATTAAATAACTTTGTGCTTTAACATCTATTATCTTAGAACATGATTGAATTAATCAGTAGAGTTTACTTTAAGCCAAAATAATAATTTTACAGTTTATTCGGAACTGCTTTGACACTTCTAGCAGTGGCCTCCCAGATGACAGCCTGCTCTGTCAAAGGCTCCTGCCCTCTGCTGCCTCTGCCTTGGGTCATACCTCTGGGTTCCATCCTTTATCTTGCTCTCTTGGCCATATCTGACTTCCCCATAGGTTCTTCAACTCAAATCTGGTTTTTAATTTACCTCAACACTCTTGTCTTGATGTTTTAACAGTTCCCTGCTTCTTCAATCTGATCTCTTAGAGATGGGATAGTTTGAGACATCAACCTAGACCAAGCCCATGCAGGGATTTCATGAGATTCTGGGTTTGCCTGGAGTCTTGTCTCAGGTCTCCAGAACTCCCACCTGGCATGGCACCCCCAGTAAGCCCATAAGTACTGTTCTCTCTTTCTCTCTCGCTCTCTCTCTGATGATCTCTCTCTCTCTCTCTCTCTGAAGATCTGGCACCCTCCGGTGGCCATGGATGGGTGTGTCTTGGCTAGCAGTAAGTCTCAGTGCTAGGCCCTGCAGCAGTGTCCCCAGACCCATTACCGCCCTCCAGTGACAGCTTAAAGAAGCTGCTATCAGAGATCTGCTGTGAGATCCTGGCAAGCCTTAGTTTTGCTGGGTCCCTTACAATTTACCTCCTGCAACTTGCTGATATATCAAGACAGGCTGAGATCTACATTCGTAAAGGGGAAGCCTTTTCTGGTTTTGCATTTTGCAGGGAAGTAATAAGTACTAAATTGAGTGCCAGATGCTGAGCTAAATGCTTTACATACATTACCACATAAAATCCTGACAACAACTCTGGAAGGTAGACACCTATTTTTAATCTCCATTTTATGGAGGAGGAAATAGTAGCTTACAGGACTTATGTAGAAGTCAAGGTTAACCTTAAAGGTCAAGAGCTCCCTGTCGGTTGATAGCTAAGTTTGGATTTAAAACTAGTCCACGTGACTCAGGGTCCATGCTTCACTAAAGCTGTACAGTCTTTGTAGAAAATTGGGATGCTCTCAGAGACCATGTTTTCTATCATGTGGAGGAAGTGTTACTTGGTAGCAAGAAGAAAGAATTTTTGAAAGTATGTAGAGAGAAGCAGAGACAAGAGCTAGAGCTAGAGTCCTACCAGGGCTTGTGTCCTCGGTTCCAGTTGTTCCTGAGGCCCAGGAGCATCCTTGTCCTTCTCCAGACTCAGCTGTTTCATCAGATAATCCAGTCCTTCCAATAAACTCTGCTGTGCAGATCTGTTTGATGTGGCTTTCTGCCACTTGCAATGTAGGAGCCCTATTGAAACAAGAAACGAGCAGGGTACTTTCGAATATAGTTTAAGTATTGACACCCAGAGCAGCATTACGCAGGATACGGATGAATTGTCTGATCCACACTGTCATTTTGGTTGCAAGGAACAGACTCAGTTAAGTTACCAAAGACAAGTCACGCTTTACTCAGAGATAAGTCAAAAGGAGGGTTCATAGGAAAACACGTATGTACTGAAACCTAAGTCAACTGAACCACAAAGCCTCAAAAAAATTGGAACTGCAGCAGTAGCCCTAGGGAACAGCCGCGGCTTCATCTCTCAGGGCTTTTTGACCTGTCAGGGAATCGGCACCGCTCTCTCTCTGGACCAGCCTTCTCAGCTTACTCTTCTTGCACCTGGCTGCAAAAAATAGCCACTAGCTCCTGCACCTCTACGGCTTTCCAGTTTCAGCTCTTACGAAAAGCAAAGCTTTCCTCTGTGACACTTATCGTGGGTTCCCAAGTGAGAAGATTTGACTTCTTCTACTTATCTTTTTAAACCAAGCACAAGAGGCATAGGTCACTGGATAGAGTTTATGGCCACCCCCTTAAACCAGGTGTCCAGTTAGCTGCGGTTATGCTAATGTGGCCCACTGCTCACTAAGGTGAGTGGGTAGGGATTTTTACTAGAAAGGAATGTGGGCAGGGCCAGTAGTAATTGGCATCTCTAATCAAGCCCATTTAAGTGTAATTTGAACTCTTGCCAATAAGAACAATTAAACATGTTGTAAACATGGGCAACCCACTCCCCCAAAGACCCTCTGTAATTATCTAGTTGGCAAGAGAGTTCACCTTCTGGTGCTTGTAGGCATGTGTGCTATCCTCTACCTCAAAATGCACCTTCTTTGAGTCCCCAGGTCCCGCCTGCACCTGCCTTAAACACTCTGCAGTGAGCTAGACTACTCCACTCACTTGGGAGTCTATTAATTTTTTTCTCCCCTTAACTACACTAAAGACTTTGCTTAGTAAAGCATTTTGAAGATTTAGAAAGTGACTGTTCAGTCTGCTTAGGATTTATATCCCAAACAGATGTGCCAAGAAGTCATAGGAATCAAACTGCTATTCTGTGAGTAGAATAATATATTAACTTGCCTTTTAGTAGTTTCGATTACACAGCTGTACAAATTGCAACGAAGTCTTCATAGCTAAAGTTGCTTTTAGCAAAAGCACATCACTTCTTCAGGGGGGAGGTTTTAGTACAGCAGGCACCTTGGGGGACACGCTTGCATCCTTGTAAAATACCTCTCATTACCCAGGAGAAAATCATCCAGGTAATTGAAATATGGTAGTACTTAACTCATTTTGAGGAATCCTCTGCCCTTCATCACAATAACTGAACTGGATATTATTTCGTAATCAAAATAAGGAACTCCTAAATAATGGTACCATCATCTTACACTTTTAGTCTCTCTGAGCCTTAGTTTTCTCAACTGTCAAATCAGGATGTTAGTACCCATCTTATGAGGATGTTGTAAGGAGTCAATAAGATAATATGTGTAAAGAGCTTAGCAAACTGCCAAACATAATAAGTACTCAATAAATGTTAGTTACTATAATTATCATTAAACTTTGTTTCTTACCTTACTATTTTTCAAGGTTTTTTTTTTTTAGTATAGTTTCTCATTTTAGCCCTACCTGTGGGTAGGCATAGTGGTAATTATATCCCCATTTTATAGTACAATGAACAGAAACAGGAAGGTTAATTAATTTGTCAGGGATGAGTGATTTTTTTGAAGGCAACATAGGCAATAATCCATATATCTGACTTCCAATTGATTGTTCCTTCTGCAGAGAACTTCAATTCTGTGACAGGGACTTTAGTGAAAGGAGAAGCTTAATATTATACTAAAGGAAGAATCCATTACAACTTTCAGCCAAGAATTGTTGCTTGGCTAGAAATACTATGTGGACATCTATTTTCGGCAGCCTGGAAAGCTGGATAAAGGAACTGTTAGCTACGGTACAATTAAATCTTGATTTGAATTACAACTAACATGCATTTTAAAGTTTTTCTGGAGTCTCATGAAAAGGGTCATAAAGAAAAACAAAGTGAGCTCAAGAACGGGAAGCAATAAGCAAACATAAAAGTCAGAGTTGTAGTGAGAAAATGCCAGTGTCGGTCCTAGAACAGGCAAACTAAGCCTGGAGGCAGGCTGCAAAGTGTGGGAATTACTCCCGAGATTCGCAAAAATCTCTGATCAATTGCACCCCAGATCTCCCTACAAAATCAAATACAAGTACTCTCTGGAGGCAAGCAACTCTCAACATGGGTCCTTGGGATTTCCACAAATTAAGTTAAATAAAATATGAGCTCACAATAAAAAAAAAAAAATCACCAACACATAAGCCACCCTGAGTTAGGATCAATAGACAGAACAAACAATAAATTTATATCTGTAAGAACGGAAGAAATGGAATTGGATTGTCATATATAGATTATTAAATAACCTTTTATGAACCATTTAAATAATTTAAATATGGAGTGAAATAGAGTACGAAGCAAGTAACTATTAAAATGACCAGAACGAAAAGAACCAATTAGAACTTTTAGGTTTAATAGATACAGATATAGAAATAAATATAGATATAGCTTTCAAATTAACAAGTCAGTGAAGGTGTTGGAAACAGAATAAAAATACCTAAAGACAGAATTAGTGACCTGGAAGTTGTATCTGAGGAAATTACCCAAAATGTAGCACAAAGAGCACAAGAAATGGAAAATATGAAAGACAGATTAAAAGACATGGAGGGCAGACCAAGGTTTAACAAAAGTCTAATCAGAGTTCCAGAAAGAAATAATAGAAAGAATGGGAGAAAGGCACTATTGAAAAATATAATGGCCAAGAATTTTCCTGCCTGATTAAAGATGAGATAGAGAAAGCAAGGCGTGTATCAAGCATGATAAGGAGAAATCCACATGTAGCCATATGTTGATGAAGCTGCACCAACACCAAAAATAAAGACCTTAATAAAGACCTAAAAGTCCCAGAGAAGGGCCAGGCGCAGTGGCTCACATTCGTAATCCTAGCCCTTTGGGAAGCTAAGGCAAGAGGGTTGCTTTAGGCCAGGAGTTCGAGATCAGCCTGAGCAAGAGCCAGACCCCCATCTCTACAAAAAATAGAAAAAATTAGCCGGGCATGGTAGCGCATTCCTGTAGTAGTCCCAGCTACCTGGGAGGCTGAGGCAGGAGGATCTCTTGAGCCCCGGAGTTTGACGTGGCAGTGAGCTAGGATGATGCCACTGTGCACTGGTGCCAGAGAGAAACCCTGTCTCAAAAAAAAAAAAAAAAAGTCCCAAGGAAGAAAGCCAGGGCACCGACAAAGAACAATAAGCTACCAGAAGACTTTTTTAAAAAGGAAATGTAACAACAGTTACTAGTGCTCACAACAACCCTATGCTATAGTTACTATTATTGTTTCTATTTTAAGGTAAGGAAACTCTGGCTTGACAGAGAAAGCCCAACATCCTACAGATACACAGCAACAAGGATGTAGCCTAGAAATAACATGTTGAATAGAAGAAGCAGTTCATAAAACACTGCTTCAGCCATACGCAACAACACGGGTGAATCTTAGAAACAACACTGAGTGAAAGAAGCAGGTGGCAGGAAACTATACAGAATATCATTTTTATAAAGCTCACAAACAAAACTAAACAATATATTGCTCAGAAATACAGACATATATGATTAAATTACTTTTAAAAAGCAAGAGAAGCCAGGCACATTGGCTCATTCCTGTAATCCCAGCACTCTGGGAGGCAGGAGAATCACTTGAAGCCAGGAATTCGAGATCAGCCTGGGCAACAGAGTGAGACCCCATCTCTACAAAAAAAATTTTTTTAAACTTAGCTGGGTGTGTTGGCGCATGCCTGTAGTCACAGCTACTCAGGAGGCTGAGGCAGGAGTATAATTTGAACCCAGGACTTTGAGATTGCTGTCATGCCACTGTGCTCTAACCCAGGTGACAGAGCAACAGAGCGAGACCCCTATCTCAAAAAGGAAAAAAAAAAAAAAGCAACAGAGTGATGTACACAAAATTCAGGATAGTAGTTACTACTTGGAAGGAGGGACAGAAGAATGGAACAGGGAGAAGCACACTGCAAAGGCAAAGATAATGTTCTAGTTCTTAGATTTGGTGGCAGGGAACAGGCACTCATTATTATGTTTCAAATTTGTACATCACCTGTACCATTTTGTATACATCAAATGTCATGTAAAAAAATAAGTTGCCAAATGACTGATTTTTAACTGGATTTTTATAATATATATTTGGAAATCCCTGGTTAATCCTTCTGACTGATGGTTGAGGAGTATAATCAAGCTCTAGAATTTAACTGCCAAATTTTTGTAGTGACTCTCATAAAAGCTTTCTCCATAATTAGTGGAAGGCAATGATGGAAGTTACTCCTCGCCGGGATGTTAAATTCCTGGTCTTCTACGTTCTCTCCAAATGGAACAGTCTATTCACATAGCTTGAACATTAAATAAGAGGTGTGCTATTCACATCGTTTGAATGGGTATCTTCAACTTTGTATTCCAGATGGAAAAAAAGTCTACATAGGAAAAATATGTTTATAGGATAACTATATTAGAAAAAAACTAGTTTCATTTTGCATTTAGTGTCACATAATTAAACTTGGTAACAAAAGAAAAAATTGATATTAAATTTTTTTATTTCGCGGTAGGATTATAAAATACATTTACGTTCTCATATCAAAAATTTTATGAACCAATTAGCTCAATTTTAAAGTAAATAAATATTAATACATCTGGGTTGTTATTACAGTAAGATATTCACTCAATAAATCTACAAAGATGTATTTGTACTAGACTAAGTTTACATATTAATCAAGTTCTAATTGCTTTTGAAAGTCAATTTTATGCAAATATATTTACTGCTATTTAAACATTTTTCAGGATGTTTGGAAAGTGCCCAAATCAAAATCACTAATTAACAATTAGAAAGCAAAATCAAATTGTTAGATATTTTCATATTATACCTTAAGAGAAAGAACTCTTTGAAATGATACTGTCTTTTTTTTTTGAGACAGAGTCTCACTCTGTCACCTGGGCTAGAGTGCTGTGGCATCAGCCTAGCTCACAGCAACCTCAAACTCCCGGGCTCAGGCAATCCTCCTGCTTCAGCCTCCCGAGTAGCTGGGACTACAGGCATGCACCACCATGCCGTGCTAAATTTTTTGTATATAGTTTTAGTTGTCCAGCTAATTTCTTTCTATTTTTAGTAGAGACAGCGTGTCGCTCTTGCTCAGGCTGGTTTTGAACTCCTGACCTTGAGCAATCCTTCTGCCTTGGCCTCCCAGAGTGTTAGGCTTACAGGCGTGAGCCACCATGCCCAGTTTACCATCTTATTTTTAATCCTTATAATAAATTCAGAATTACTAGGTCAATTTAAGAAGATTTTCCCTATTCTCTATATTTCCCTCATGCTTTAATGGTTTATAATTATCGTTAAGACATATTTGAGTTAAATGAGTTACCTGGCACCAACATTGAGTTTTAACTGTTTCGTGTGTGTGTGCCCGTGTATGTTTAATGCAATAATAGAAGTCTGTACTATCTTTCCCTAGCCAAAGTCTCTAAACTTGATCTTCCCTCAAGAATTTCATCAAAAAAAAAATCAGCATGTCATATTTGCTTAGTATGAGAGTGTTTACTAGACATAATATGTTTAATTTTCCCTTCATGAAAAATGAAGATTAATTTGTTTTCATAGGGGTTAACCAGCTTAGTGGTTTATTAGGTTTAATGCGTTATGAATTGGAAGACATGATTTAAAAAAATTTCTGTGTAATTTTGCATTCCTTTGATTAGTAATACAATTTGAAATTAATGCTATAATTTCCTAGAAAGTAGTAAGGATTTTCCTAAGGATGATTAAGATAAGCTGTTAATGTATCCCTCTTGAATCTGTGTTTATAAGATGCCAGGCCCCCTATGTGCCTCCTATGCCAGGTCTCCTAAATACTCAGTGTGCTCAGACTCCTACGTACCTCCTATGAAACTCTCCTTGCACGGTTGTTTTTCCTTTTTAAGAGTGGCATGCATTAGTGTAAATATGTGTGTGAATGTATGGGAGACTTTGACATTGGCAAGGCATCTGTCCAGAAGCCTTTATGATTCCCCAAATTTAAAACAAACAAACAGAACAGCAACAACAAAAATAAAACTCTACAGCATGAAACTTGGTCTATGGAGGGAAGAATCAACTTGTGCAGAGAGAAGCAGGATACAAGCGAGCCAAAACCTTGACAGTGCCCCTGTACCCAGTGCCACTTGCTTCCTGAAGCCTGGCTGCCACCCTGCCTGAGATACCCACATAATAAACTCCTTCTTTAGCCCTCAGCTACTTCAAGTTGGTTTCGTTACCTGCTTCCAGAATCCTAATACACTTTTTATGCCAGACAATAAACATAATAAACATAATAAGTCATTCCATTGCATGGGCCCAGCCGTTCTCAGTTAATCTTTGTGATATCTTACTGACATCATGGCATTAAGGATCCTTTGGTTAAAGAAAGATACGTAAACCAACCTGATCTCACTTTTGCAAACAAGATTTCAGGGCTCAATAAGCACACCAAGTAAAGCACATCCCTTATACCACAGAACGCCACCCTTCTTAATTTGGGTGATCTACAGGGCACGCCATGCAACTAGGTTTAGGAGATAAATGAAAAGAGCAAAAGGATTTCAATGGACCCGTTCTCCACAATGTAGGTAGTACCTCTACCTTTGAAGCCTGACACTGAAACCAGATGCTTAGCTTTATGACTTCCTTTTCTCAAACGACAAGATAAGAAAAACATATATAAGTCATGTAGTGTTATCAGGAAGTAATTATTAGTTTTACTGAAAACATAATGTCTTCGAGGCTTTGACTGAAGGCACTAATTTAAACCACTCCTAAAATGAATACATATTCAAAAAGAGTAGTACATAAACTTTGCTTGCCTAAGGCTAACGTAAGTGTTTATGACTCTATCATGTGCGTTCTTCTTTGGAATTTTTCTCTTTCATCTGAAAAGTTATTTTTTCACCTTCTGGAATCAAATTTAGATACAAAGCAATGACAGCTTGGATTTTGCCCTGTGTATAATAAATCAATTGATACAACTCCTTTCCATTAAGAACAGCCCACTAGGGAGTGTATATTGAGGGTAATTTGAATATATGCTTCTGGGGGAGGAAAAAAAAAGCACACTGACAGCCAAGTGAGCATGCTTTAAATTAACCTTACATACGAGAGCCTGTTACATTTTAAATCTATGGATTAACACCATATCTAAATCTATGTTTTGTAAGCATTTCTTAAAATGTATACATTTTATAATTAACATTCTAGCAACATCAGGATTGAAATTACGTATAGTGTCTCTAAATAGTCTGTAAGCTCCTTAGACAAGGACTATATCTTGCATATCTTTTTATCCCCAGCACCTGTATGCCGGGGTGAATTGGAGACTTGTTTAGTAGTGTGTGGAGCTGGATTAGCAACAGTAATGGGAGACTTGGGCCGGAAGAGAAGAGATGAACCAATATGGAAAGTATGTAGTATCAGCCACAGCAAATGCACAGAGGCCAGGGGTTAGGAAAAAGTGGAAAAGACGTGAAGACAAGTGTGAAATCTAATTTTGTTTATCTTGAAATACAGTTATACCTGGGACGTGGACACTGGCAAATTTCCTGAATCCCACCCACTCTTTGGGGGCTATGTGGATTTTAGAGTTACATCAGATCTTCTCAGTTAATCAGGACGGCAGGGAGGGGAGATGGAGGCATAGGCATTGCTATTAGCTAAAGATCCATAATGCAGCTGCCTCTGCTCACATTTTATTGGTAAAGTAGGTATGTATGTACCAAACCACAAATTCAGGTGTGCAGGGAATGCACATTTATTTTCCTGTAACACTTGGTTTCTATTATAAGCTTCCATCCCATCAGGTGTATTAATGAGGGTGTAGTGAGAAAGCAGAAACTACTATAGATGTTTCAGGCAGGAAGGAATTTAATATGAAGAAGAAAATACTGATAACTATTTGGAAAGGGCTGGGAGAGCAAAAGTCAGGGAAAACTACCAATAATCTGATGAGATAAAGAAATTGCCGAAATCTTAAAAGCTATCTCAGCTCCCTACATGGCCAAAGCACAGGGAATCCAGGAAGACACCCAGAAGCTTCTGCAAAATTTCATTGTGCTGTTTGCTGAGGCCCATGTGCCTTTGATGTTGGAGGAACAATAGTGGCTTCTGCTTCTCTTTCACCTTCCAAATCTTACTTGAATGCCTCATTTTTTTTTTTTTTTGCAACTCCCCCACCAACCAAATGCCTCTCCTTGACTGAATCTAAACAAGGTTGTTAACAGGAGAATTTGGGGAAAGTAGAAAGTAGTCACTAGGACTCCTGCTACTGCAATACTGGGAAGTGCTTACAAGAATAGGGATGGTTTGGAGTACCAACAGACAATATCTGGCACATGGTGGAGATTTACTCCTAGTTAATTCAAAGATTGTTTATTCTTTTTCTGGGTTACAAATGATTTCTGGGTGATTTATGTAGTGTCAGGTACTAAAACAGGGGGTGGAAGCTGGAATGTAGTCAGTTTTTTTTTTCCTTTGAGACAAGGTCTCACTTCGTCACCCAGGCTGGAGTGCAGTGGTGTGATCATAGCTCACTGCAGCCTCAAATTCCTGGGCTCAAGTGATCCTCCCACCTCAGCCTCCAGAGTAGTAGCTGGGACTATAGGCACATGCTACCATGCCCGGCTAACTTTTTTTATATTTGAGACCAGCCTGTGCAACATAGTGGAGATCTCATCTCTAAAAAAAATATTTTTTTAGAGATGAGATCTCCACTATGTTGCACAGGCTGGTCTCAAGCTCCTGGGCTCAAACAATCCTCCTGCCTCAGCCTCCCAAAGTGCTTGGATTACAGGCACGAGCCACTGTGCCTGGCCCAACTTTTTTTATATAGTAGCATATAATTTTTATTGAAATACGTTTTATTGAAGTATTAATTTCAAATAAGTTTTGAATTGATAAACTCATTAACCAGTTTACTATCAATGTCCTCACTGCAGTAGCATGAGTTTTAGGTTACTTTCCTCAATGTTGGTATTTTATGTCAAATCAAAGAAATGTGAACATTTCTCCAATGTGTCCATATGACCCATTTCTCTTTATTAACTGGATGATCAAAAAATCTTCAATATTTTTATCTGAAATTTAATTTGGTCTCTTAATGAATCACTGCTTTCATTACGATTTGAAATTTACCTTTATTACAATTTGCTTCTTGGTGCAAAATAATGTCTATTGATTTCATTGTTGATCTTTATCACTCTGCTTCATATTTTACTAATTTTTTCATAACTGTCCATTTTTATCTGCATTTTCTTTCATTAACAAATAATACCTTTCATGGTGGCAGAAAAGGTACTTCCAAATTAGAAGTCTCTAAATTCTCACTTGTTTTACTGAAACATTTCAAAACATCTTTCCAGAGTATAGGCAAAATGGTGTATTTCAAGTTCCCCTTAGCTGAATCCCCAAAATGCCCACAGCCACGTCACTGCCATCCTACAAAAGAGAAATGAGACAGAAGAGAAGCCAAAGTGGGGAGATACGGTGGCCTTCACTGATTATAGTTAAAATATCTTACTTTTGCAAACTTTACAAAAACAAATGACCATGACATTGACAGAAAGAGGGCCATAGAGGTGAAGGTCCCTGGGTGGGCAATTCTGGTCTGGGTCATCATAGGTCTACATCTTATACCTGCCTGACCCTTGGTTTGGTTCCCTAAGGTTACTACTTAGTTGACATTCATCCTGTGCCACTGTTGGGAGCCGGCTATTTCCCAGCACACCTGGCGATATGCGGTGGGCAGGAAGCTCTACCAAAGGTTCTTTCGACCTGGCTACACTAGGTAGCCATTTCTCTGGAGTCTTCTTATCTTTTCCCCAAGCTCTATCTAAAAGTTGAAGCTTAGGCCTTTTCTGTACTAGACCATCTAATCCCCTTGGGAGACTCTGTTGCTCCCCTCCTGCCCCTTGCTGTTTGGCCCAGGAGAGGCAAGCCATGGCTCCCCACTTCCCACCAAGTCCATGGTAGGCACCATGTCTACACACTTGGCACTTCCCTCCTCACCCCTTTCTGCCACTCTGACCCAGGGACACCTTTATGTGTTCTGGGCAAAAGAAGGCTTTTTTTCCCCTAGGACCTCAATCCTTTCCAGATCAAGGATTTTGAAACTTAAAAGTTTTTTTTTTTTTCCTTTGACTTTCTGGAATTTTCCCGTGGTCATTCAGCAGTGGAGCCCGCAGTGCCTTAAAAGTCTTTTCTCTGCTTTTTTTTTGCCTTCCCAAGGCAATGAATGCCGTATCGTCTACCTGCGCAAATGGAGAAGAGGCAAAGGGAGGGAAAGAAAGCACAAAAGCAAAAGCTAAAGATAAAAATTGTAAGTGTGTTATCTTTCCACACTAGTATCAGCTTGTTCCTCTGCACGTCACCGAATGGCAGTGCGGGAGGTTCCAGGGCATCTCCCCTCCCCTCCCTCCTACATCCATGGTAGGTTTCCTCTCCTGCCCAGCCCCAGCTCTTGCCTCCCCCACTTGAGCCTGCTCCTTGTTCGGTATCTGTGAATCTCCTACCACAGCCCCTTCAAAGAAATGACACCCTTGGGAAGCGTTTCCAAGGTACAAATCAAGAAAATCTTGTAAGTAAATCCACCGGGTTTACTAAGAAGGGGCCGCTGTTGCAGTCACCCTACTCGCTCGCTCTCCCTTTCTTTTCACCATGTCTCTCTCTAATTCACTCCACCTTCCCCACCTGGGTCTGCAGCCGCCACACCTAGGCTGAAAGGTCACAGAAGCAAAGCGTCCCGTGTCCCTAAGTCTCTTGGTGATGACAGCAGTAGCTGGGGAAGGAGGCCATCGAAGTACGGCAGGGGAATTAGGAGAGAAGTAGAAACTCCGCACTGAGGGAGAGAGCAAGTGTTTTTGTTTTTGTTTTGTTTTGCTCTCCTTTCAGAGGCTCTTCTCCAGGGCAGATCCTGCAGTATGAGGTCCTGGGTGCCCTCTTATGTTCTGCAGGACAATGAAATTTTGTCATCCTACCATAGTTCTTGGCCTCACCTTCTTTACAGCTCACCTGTGTCTCTCAAAATCCACCCACCGTCCCATTGCCAAAAACTCTTTTCTTCTTCTTCTTTTTTTTTTTTTGAAACAGAGTCTCTCTCTGTTGCCTGGGCTAGAGTGAGTGCCGTGGCATCAGCCTAGCTCACAGCAACCTCAAACTCCTGGGCTCAAGCAATCCTTCTGCCTCAGCCTCCCAAGTAGCTGGGACTACAGGCATGTGCCACCATGCCCGGCTAATT